>JAODAL010031048.1:0-49024 GCA_025379985.1 Phyllomedusa bahiana | reverse complement strand
TGCCAAAAAAATACCTTTTATTATCCCGTATTACATTTTCAGAACAGGTGTTTTTTCACTTTTGGTCAGTCAAGCTTTGGTGATAGATCTACTTTGCAGTTAAATTTGGATACAGCAATTTGTAGTCCACCCAGCGTGGGAATTGATAAGGTGCCAAAAAAAATCCTTTTATTATCCCGGTATACATTTCAAGACAGGTGTTTTTTTCACTTTTGGTCAGTCAAGCTTTGTTCATAAAGTACTTTGCAGAGTTAATTTTGATTACAAGCAATTTAGTAGTCACCCACAGGTGAATTGATAGGTGCCAAAAAATTCCTTTTATTATCCCGTTATACATTTCAGGACAGGTGTTTTTTTTCAACTTTTGGTCAGTCAAGCTTTATTGTGATAGATCTACTTTGCAGTTAAATTTGAATACAAGCAATTTGTAGTCACCAAGGTGAAATTGATAGGTGCCGAAAAAATACCTTTTATTATCCCGTATACATTTCTTATATTTTTTTTTCACTTTGGCGCAGGCCAGCTTTGTTGATAGATCACCTGCAGTTAAATTTTGATCCAGCAATTTTGTTTTGTTTTGAGGGATTTGACGAAATAGCTGTGATTTGCCGAACTTTTATATGAGACTTTCCATAAACTCTTCCATACCTTCTCAAATTTTTATTATTTCTGAACATGGAGCGAAATTCAGGTGGGTAAGCGAGCATAGAGGGGTAGAAGGTACGATGAGAAGGTGCTCCTTTCAAGTGCACTGGCGGACAACTCGCACTGCCCATCGGATCGTCAGTTGTAGGGACCGTCCAGGCCTGTCATCGTGGGTCAGGGCCCTGTGAATCTCAGTAACGAACAGTGTCGCCAATAAGTTTCTTCAGTGGTTAATTGCAACCTGCATCCAGCAGTCTTACCTCCTGTTCATCCAGTCACCGGCCACAAATGTCATCATCAGCATCATCAGCAATCCATCCAACATGAAGCGAGCCCAAATGTCACTCGTGTGTACCCACCCACTGTGGATAATCTGAAGACCTCTTTGATGGACAAATGCGGTTGGAGGTCAGAAGCATGTTTAAAAGTTCAAGAGGGCCAAAAGAGGATGATATTCTCTGCTCAGACGCCCAGGTTACTGATGCCATCAGAGGAGGAGAAGGAAGTCCGGGTCAATCGGCAAAAATCCTGGGCGGTCGGCAAGCCTTGCCGTTCTCTCTTGCTTGTAGCCGCAGCTCTGGATGCAGGAAATGTCAGGAGTCGACGTCACTGTGTGATGATGATGATTGTCGACATTGCGTATCCTACGTGGTATTTTCAGCAGAAATTTGCTTGCGAGCGATTCATCACTGACGAGGCAGGGAAGACGATGGGGTAAGTGTCAGTCTACGGGTCCGGCCTCAAAAAGGGAGGAGCGCGGTCGCTGAAGCCCACTGAATATATTCCGCCAGCAAACGGTACAGCGGGAAAACTCACGGCTCCTCGCTTATCGCCGTCAAAAGGTCCAGGGGGGGACCCCTCCAAGCCTGGGCCTTTCTTTGAGAAAGCCTCTGATTCACCACAGCGAATGTCATATGCCGCCTTTGCAGTAAAACGCATAAGTAGAGGCAAGAACCTTAGTGGTTAACCACCACCAACATGTCTAGTCACATGCAGCGAATGCATGAGTTGAAATGGAGGAAAACACTTGGCCAAAAAAGGCCGGGACCGACGCCGGGCCTCCAACCACTGTCACACCCTCTGTCTTCGCCTCCTCTAACACCAAGCGTTCCTCAGCTGCCCATGTCTCTCAGAGTCATGATCAGGGATCAGCCTCCGCTTCAGCCTCCACCGTCGCCCGAGTACCACCAGCACCACCAGAGACCCATCCTACCCCTTCTCCTTCCGCCAGTTTGACGACCTACAGCGGCCAGTCTAGCAGTCAGCCTTCTGTCTTCCAGGTTTGGGAGCAGAAGAAACACTTTAACCCAAACCATCCCAAAGCCAAAAGCCTGAATGTCGGCATTGCCAGGCTGTTGGCTTGGAAATGTTGCCTTTCCGTCTGGTGGACACAGATGGGTTCCGCCACGTCATGGCCTTGCCTGCCCCCAATACCAGATGCCGAGCAGGCATTTCTTTGCCAGAAAAGCCGTCCCTGCCCTGGCCAGCCACGTGTCATCTAAAATTTCAAGCGCGTTGTCTGCATCTGTGGCCGGAAAAGTCCATCTGACCACCGACACATGGACTAGTAAGCACGGCCAAGGCCGCTATATCTCTGTGACAGCTCACTGGGTGAGCTGGGTGGATGTCTCTGGGGGTGACGGTGGCTCTCAGGCTCGGCGCACGCTCTTCAAAACCGCAGGGATGGTGCAGGGTTTTTTCCCCCCAAGGTCCTCTGGTGGCATCACGTGCCCAGAGAAACCAGGCCGTGTTGAAATTAATCTGTCTTGGAGACCGTCCACACACAGGTCAGGAGCTGTGGACGGCTCTCTGCAACGAGACGAGCGCTGGCTGGGTGACAAGAACCTTGTGCAGGCAAGGTGGTGTGCGATAAGGGCGAAATCTGCTGGCCTCACTTAAGATCGGTAGGCTGGAGCAATCCTTGCCTGGCACATGTCATGAACCTTGTCGTCCAGAAATTTCTAAAGAGCTACCCGGGTCTGGACTGCCTGCTGAGGAAGGCTCGAGGTCTAAGTTCGCACTTCCGCCGTTCGCACCCTGCTTCGTCCCGCCTGGCTGCGTTGCAGCGTCAGCTCGGCCTCCCCGTCAACCGTCTCATTGTTGACGTGGCAACACGCTGGAATTCCACCCTCCACATGCTCCAGCGATTGTTGGCAGCAGCGCAATGCCATTACGCAGTACGAAGTGACACATGGCCTGACAAGCAGCGGTGCGGACCTCGGGGTGTTGAGCCACCGAGAGTGGAGGCAGGTGAAAGAGCTCTGCACCATCCTTGCCAGTTTTGAAGAAGCCACCAAAATGGTCAGTGTGGACAATGCCCTTGTCAGCATGGCATTGTGGTGATCTTAGTTCTGGAACGATCGTTGGACACTCTGAAACAACAGGTCCGCCAGCGACGGAGGAGGAGACGGGCACAGATGCGGACACGGAGCCTTTCTCTCCGTCAAATCCACAAGGCCCGACAGTTTCACAATTTCATCGGTCTTCATTAGGCAGTGGTTCGGGGTCCAGAGCTAGTGCAAGGTGGGCATCAGCTCTCAGGGTGCATCATCTCAGGCAAGTCAGGGCTGTGTTGAAGCTGTGCCGGAGGCAGGAGAGGAGGAGGAGGAGGAGGTATTCCTAGACACCGATGTTACCCACGTCCTGCCTTGGAAAGAGGTTGGCGCGAATTTGAGGCGGAGGAGGAAGATGAGGAAGATCAGTTTGCTAGTGCCCTCGACCCAGAGGCTTGGGAAATCAAGGCTCCATCTCTCACATGAGTGCTTGGATGCTCCATTTCCTCCAACATGATCCTCGCATTAAGGCCATCAAAATGAACAACAGTTACTGGGTGGCCACCCTCCTGGATCCCCAGGTACAAAACAAAACTCAGCACTTTCCTTCCACCCACCCAAATAGAGAGTAAAATGCAGGAAATGGAGACCTTGCTGAATGATCAACTGGAGAACTGCTGGTTGCGTTCTGCTTCACGTTACCCAATTTGTCACGGAGCAAAAACATCAGCGCAATGACAGCAGTTGGTGTGCCAAGTAGCCGTAGCGGCAGCAGCAGGGCAAAGGTGTGGCAGAAGCCTAATGGGTGACCTCTGGGCAATCTTTATTTACATCTCAAACGCTTGTCAACTGCAGGGCTACACATCCAACACACGCAGAGGGACCAGCTTAAAGAATCAATGGGCACGACTCTTTCTGCCACATCAATACACACGATGTTTTTTGATGTAGTTTACGGACCCTTTATGGGACTTCCTGGGTAATCCAAAAATGGCAGACATGGCCCGAGCCTGGATCGCCACGCCATAGAGGTGTTGTACTGACACCAGCAGCCAGTGTCATATCCTGAGCGGACCTTCAGCACAGCTGGAGGAGTCACTTAAAGATATCAAAACGAATCCCGGCTTTTCCAACAGATTAATGTGGATAGTTTTTTGACATTTCATCAAGAAATGAACTCAGGCATGCGGATCTCTGATGTTGTTGTGGCACCAATTGCCGAAAGGTCACCGTTTAGTTGACAGGTATATTCACATTCCTCTTCAAACAGAAATGTACCTCTTGAAATCTTTTTTTTTAAAATGATCATTTCTTACTGACAATTTTTTTTCTCTTTCCCATCAGTTCATTTTGCTGGTTTTTGCTTCGATGTGAGGACGTCTGTATAAGACTGCAAGGTTTCATGTCAAAAAAATCGTATTCCATTTAATCACTTTATATTTACAAGTTTTCACATTGTCTATGGCTTTGAGTACTGTTGCTGTGAGATAAGCTATAATTATGGTCCTTTGGAACAGAAATGTGGCTTTTAAGTGGCATTTCTACCTCACAATTTTTAATGGTGTCTGAGAAAGTCATATTTATAATTTTTTTGGGGTCATGTTGCTGTGAGATTCAGCAATATTAATGTTCCTTTGGGAACAGAATGTGGCTTTTAAGTGGATTTCTCCCTCACAATTTTTTTTATGTGGACTGTGAAGTCATATCTATAATTTTTTTTGGGGTCATGTAGCTGTGGCAGATACAGACAATAATCATGGTCCTTTGGAAAAGAAATGTGGCTTCTAAGTGACACTTATCCCTAACAATTTTTAACAGTGGCTGAGAAGTACATTTTTATAATTTTTTGGGTCATGCTGCTTTGGAAATGCAGCAATATACAGGTCCAATTATAAAAAAATGTTGTGTTTCTATCAGGAACATTTGTTATTCACAATTGTCCAAAAAAAAAACCACACAAACAAAAAAAAAAAAAAAAAAAAAAAAAAAAAAAAAAAAAAAAAAAAACACACACACACAAAAAAAAAAAAAAACAAAAAACAAAAACCCCCCCTCCCCCCCCCCCCCCCCCCCAAAAAAAAAAAAAAAAAAAAAAAAAATAAAACAACACACAAAAAAAAAAAAAAAAAAAAAAAAAAAAAAAAAAACAAAACAAAATACAACTGGCTCAATAGGGGTCATATCTGAATTTCTTAGGGGACATTTTGCTTTGAAAAGCAGCTATACTACAAGGTCCATATTCATAACTAAAAATGCTTGGTTTCTACACAGATCATTTGTTCTTCACAATTGTCAAAGAGTGGCTCAAGGGTTTGATGGCTGTGTCCAGAAACAGGAATTAGTTGGACACTGTTAATGGACACATATTGCAAACTTGACTTGTTTTTGCAAAGATCTGTACAAGCTGATCAATCCACTGTATTAAGACAACCATTTAATAAAATTAAAAATAAGAGAAACTCAAAACATGGTGGGATTCCATCCATTTTAAAAACAAGTAGTTTTATGAATTATACTACTAAAAAAACTTGCATGTAATATAATTGCTGGTAAAAATAAATTTCCCTCTGAATTGTACAAGGGAGGTACAAGAAAACTTGACCAGATATGTAGGTTATTCGAGGACATGGAGTATGGAGGAATGGACAGAGAACAAAGTACAGAGACAATTTCCTCCAGCAACATGAGTAAAATAAGAAAAATGAATGCCAAGAAAAAGGGGCAACCAGGGTGGAAACAGGATCGTTAATCCTCACAGTATTTTCCAAATGTGAACGCTCAATTGGGCATCGGCAGCACTTCACATCACGAAGGGCAAAGCGGTACCTGGACAGCGACAGTATTTGTCCAGTTGAAAATAAAATGGTGGTTGAAAGAACTCCGATTTCCAGGCACCTTTTTAATCAGGGGTCAGAAAGGTTTAATGGTAATTTGCGGTACAGGACAGATTATAGGTTTAATGTCCTAGTTCAAACTATAATTGGTGGTTCATAGACTCCTTTCACTGGCACTTTTAATTTGGGGCGTCAGACAGGTTTAATGGAATACTGCGGTCCAGGACAGTTCTAGTCAAAGTCCAGTTTAACTAAAAATCGGTGGTTGACAGGGGACTCTTTTCCGGCGACTTTTTAATCTGTGGGGTCAGACAGGTTTAATGGTTACATTTCTGCGGTACTGGACCAGATTATAGTCAATGTCCAGTTCAAAATAAAATGGTGTTTGAAAGATACTTTTTCCGGCACTTTTTAATCTGGGTCATGCAGGTTTGGGGCTCATACTGTGGCCCAGGACAGGTATAGTCAATGTCCAGTGAAACTAAAATGGTGGTTGAAAGACTCTTTTTCCGGCATTTTTTAATCTGGGGTCTTTGCAGGTTTGGGGCTCATGCTTTGGCCCAGGACAGGTATAGTCAATGTCCAGTGAAACTAAAATGGTGGTTAAAAGACTCCTTTTTCGGCACTTTTTTAAATGTGGGGGTTCATGCAGGTTTGGGGCTCATGCTGTGGCCCAGGCAGGTATAGTCAATTCCAGTGAAACTAAAAATGGTGGTTGAAAGGACTCCTTTTTCCGCATTTTTAATCTGGGGTCATGCAGTTTTGGGGCTCTTACTGTGGCCCAGGACAGGTATAGTAAATGCCCAGTGAAAACTAAAATGGTGGTTTGAAAGACTCCTTTTCCCGGACTTTTGAATCTGGGGGTCATGCAGGTTTGGGGCTCAGCTGTGGCCCAGGACATGTATAGTCAATGTCCAGTGAAACTAAAATGGTGGTTGAAGACTCCTTTTTCCGGCACTTTTAATTCTGGGGGTCATGCGGTTTGGGGTCATGCTGCGTTCCAGGACAGGGATAGTCAATGTCCAGTTCAAGTAAATTGATGGTTAAAAATCATATCCCTTTGGCACTTTTTAATTTGTGGGTGATGCAGGTTTAAGGGTCATGCTGTGGTACAGACGGGGGATAGTGAATGGTGTGTGATTTTTTTTTCTGTGGCTTTTATAACCTAAGTGCGTTGCCTTTAAAATGTAGCACGTATCCCTTTGACTGTTGTGGTGTTAATTCCAGCTTCTCCAGCCCTGTTTGGGTGTTTAGAAAAGAAGGGTGTTGTTGCTCTCCATGGACTTTAATGGTCATCGCTCATTAAATTAACCACCCACTATCGACTATCTTGTCGATGAGGTCGACTATTTGACATCGACGATGTCGGATGGTCAAGTAATCGCTAACATAGTTCGATCCTGGGTTTTTGGTGTCATATAATGCATTTTGAGATTATTAAAAGATTCTTCCTCCCAGTTGTGCAGATTTATAGAATATTATTCTCCCTTAATAATGGGTTAATATGTTTTTATCACACTTTTAAACTTTTCAACAAACTTTACATAAATTAACAGTACATGTAGCATAATAAACCTTGCAATAAATTTTGTCAGAGAATTTATCAGGCCTCTTTTCCTGCTGCTTCCTTCCTCTACTCATCCTCTACTTTTTCTTTACTCCATTGCTCAATATTGGTGTATAATGCAGCAGCATGTATGGGTCTGTTGTAGCATCGCCTTGTCTGTTTGTATTTGTTGTGTGAGGAAGGCATTGTAAGTGCTAGTCTATACTCCCTAGCAGTGTTGGACTGGGGTGTAGGGCTCACCACTGGAATTTATTTTTTGGCCCTTCCTGGGATTTGGGATTTGGGGCAACCAGTGGAGTTCTTTGGGTACACCACAGCATGAAAACATGCCTTTTGCTCTGTCTCTTCTTTTTCCTTTTAAAAGATGATATGCAATTTTAATTAAATGAAAAACCCAGGAGTGACACATATGATTTTTGGCGTTAAGACCCCAATTTTTATGTGATAACCAATGTTTAGAGGGCCCCTGTTTTATGAACCATTCTCTATGGGTCAAAATCAGAGCATTCTAGGCTAAGATGAAATTCTGGCTAGGTAAACCATTTTGAATGTGCTTCCCTATTCGCAGTAAGTGCCTGATTTGCTTATAAAACTATAAATCTTTGCCCTTGGTACAATTGCGCCCCACCTCGCGCTGCCACCAAATTAGGCATTAAAAAGTGGTGGTTGTCTGTAATGTCCCTTTTTTATGGTGTGGGCGATGTAAAATTTGTAAAAGGGGCTACGCTAGATTTTGGCTGAAAAGACCCCAGATTCTGGGCACCCCCATTCATCATGTCCCCAAGTCTCCCTTGCCCAGCGCCCCCACGGGGGGTTTTTCCCCTGTTCTTTGTTGGAGTCTGGCTGCTACCTATTGATGACAGTGTGAGGTCTAATCGAAAAAAGTTGAAATTGAGCGTTTTTTATGTTTACGGTTTAAATTTCGTTTTGATCTTTTTCCAAAAAAATCTTTAAAAAATGTGATCGCGGATAAACGCGCCATTTTTTGCAGTTCTGAATTTGGGGGCCCACCCAATCAGTGCAGAGCACAGAGGGGGGTAAAAGAATGTCACCGGGGGGGTTGTAGGGATCTCATTAGTGCTAAAATCACTGAGCCTGTTTTTTTTATGTCAGCACTTCCCGTTTTGGGCATTAGCTTCCACACTGTGAAAAGAACGGATAGCCGTCTTCGCTTAGCTTTTTAAATGTGAAGACACTATTTCCCGCGTTTTAACCACATAAAAGGCTGCTACATAGATTAGTTAGGTTAGTGTACCGCAAGATTAGGCAATTCTAGTCAGTATTAGTTAGAGATTTGGAAACAACTCTATTGCCTTGAGCTGCCTAGCTGCAGGGGGGGGGAAGGCTTGGTTCAGGGGCGCAGCTTCTGCATCAGATACATTTCTCATATCAAATCACTGTGAGCTAGCACCATATTTTATTTCTGCATTGCCCTTCACTGCCTGCAAGCAGTGTCTGAGGAGGGGGGCCGCTTGGTTGTTGGGTGAACGTCTGCATCATACACTTCTGCATTCATCTGTCATAAGACATCACTGTATCATCCTTAGGACAATATTCTATTTGTACTCCTGGTTGTCAGTTGTGGGAAAAGACCACATTTCAGAGATATTCCGTAGAAAAAAAACTTCTATTTCTACTCCTGGTGTGGTTGTCAGTTGTCGGAAAAGACCACATTTATTAGATAATCCGTACAAAATATTCTATTTGTATTCCTGGTGTGGTTGTCAGTTGTGGGAAAAGACCACATTTCAGAGATATTCCGTAGAAAAAATATTCTATTTATACTCCTGGTGTGGTTGTCAGTTGTGGGAAAAGACCACATTTAATCGGTATTCCGTAGAAAAAAATGTATATTTCTATCCTGGTTGTCAGTTGTCCAAAAAGACTGCATATCTTAGATAATCCGTAGAAAAATATTCTATTTGTACTCCTGGTTGTCAGTTGTGGGAAAAGACCACATTTATTACATATTCCATAGAAAAAATTTCTATTTCTATCTGTGGTTGTCAGTTGTCCGAAAAGACCACGTTTCTTAGATAATCTGTAGAAAAATACTCCTGGTTGTCAGTTGTGGGAAAAGACCACATTTCAGAGATATTCCGTAGAAAAAAAATTCTGTTTCTACTCCTGGTGTGGTTGTCAGTTGTGGGAAAAGACCACATTTATTAGATAATCCATAGAAAAATATTCTATTTGTACTCCTGGTTGTTAGTTGTGGGAAAACACCACATTTATTACATATTTCTTAGAAAAAAAAATCTATTTCTATCCTTGGTTGTCAGTTGTCCAAAAAGACCATATATCTTAGATAATCCATAGGACAATATTCTATTTGTACTCCTGGTTGTCAGTTGTGGGAAAAGACCACATTTCTTACATATTCCGTAGAAAAAATTCTATTTCTGTCCCTGGTTGTCAGTTGCCAGAAAAGATAGCAGTTTTTTAGATAATCTGTAGAAAAAAAGTCCAATTGCAAGTCCTTTTGGGGCAGTTGTAAATTCAGGGACTGAAGGAAAAAACCACTGTTGATTTGGTGTTACGGTTCTTCCTTTAGACCGCATTTCACAAATATTCGATAGAAACAATTCTGTTTCTAATCATAGTTGCCAGTTGGAAATTATAGGGGTTTAAGAACACCTGTGATTTGCTGTCTTTGCAGTACAGTTTTTCATTAAGAGACTGTGAAAAATCATTTAAAACTTTTTAATATTTATCTTTCTGAACATGGAGCGAAGTAGAGGTGGTAAGCAAGCAAGGAGGGGGAAGGACGTGGAGCTCAAGGTATGAGAAAAGGCACTCCTTCCAGTGCTCCGGACAACACGCAAGCGAGCACATCATCAGTTGCAGGACTGTCAGGCCTGTCATCGCTCGGTCGGTTACCTGTGAATCTCAGTAATGAAGAGCGTCTCCAATCTGTTCTTCAGTGGTTAAAGCAACCTGCATCCAGCGGTTTTACCTCCTTGTCCTCTCAGTCATGACCACAAATGTCATCATCATCATTGTCAGCATCAGTTCAACCTGAAGCAAATGCAGCCCAAATGTCAACCCATTTACAGACCACTGCGGATAATCCATGTTCTGAAGAGCTCTTTGATGACAAAATGCGGTTGGGGTCAGAAGGCATTTCAAAAGATCAAGAGGCCAAAGAGGATGATTTTGTCTGCTTGACCCCCAACCCCTGATGCCGTCAGAGGAAAAGGAAGTGGTCAGTCAAGAAATACGAGCGGTCGGGCAACCCTTGCGTGCCTATGGCTTCTAGCTCACTTCCAGGGGCGAGGAGAAGTATGGGTAGGTCAGTGCGGGTCCAGCCTCAGAAAGGGGAGGGCGGTCGCACAAGTCTGCTGAAATTAATCCGCCAGCCATAGTCAGTGGTGGCAGCGGAAACACCGCTACTGTGAAGTCTGCAGATACATGGACTAGTAAGCATGTGACAGTGACAGTTCACTGGGGATGCAGGGATGGTCCCGGGGGTAATCACGTGAAAGAAAGCAGGATTTTGAAATTAAGTTTTGGAGACGTCAAAAACGGGTCAAAGTTGTGGACGGGGAAAAACCCCTTGCCACCCTTTAAGATCGTTGGGCTTGCGCACACCCCTTGCTTCACACGTCATGAACCGGGTTTTGCAAAAATTTCTAAGTGCTTCCGGGTTTTGACTCCCTTTTGGAGGAATCCAGGTTGACCCACCTTTCCGGCGTTAAAACCTGCTTCTCCCTGACTGGCTTTTTGACATCATGTTGGCCCCCCCCGAAACCGTTATTGTTGATGTGGAACACACTGAAATTTTAAACCCTTCAAGTCCAGAATTGGGGCACGGTAATCCATTACGCATTAAGGGGTGCAGGGGCCGACAAGCGGGGTGGGACCTGGGCGTGTTGAGCCACAGGAGTAAGGAAGTGAAAGATCTGCACCATCCTTGCCGTTTTGAAGATGCCACCAAAATGATCAGTGGGGAATTGCCTTCAGCATGACCATTGGGGGTAAATTTAGTTCGGGAAAACAAGTAATACACTTTTTAACAGCAAGTCCCCGCTTGAAGGGAAGGGGGCAGACACGACCCTTATCGTCGTCTACAGTTTCCCAATTTTTTGTGGTCTTGTTAGGGGGTGGTTCGGGGTCCAGGACGGTCCCCGGGCCATTCGCTCTCAGAGACAGTGTATGAGGCTACCCAGGCTGTTTGATCCTGGGATGAGGAGCGAAGGGGAGGATGAGGCATCCTGGACACCGACGATCCCGAGCCCTGCGTTGGAAAGAGGTTGGCAAAAAATTTTAGGGGGAGGAGGAAGCGGGGAAAAGATTTTTTGGGCCCCCGCCCGAGGCTTGGGAAATCCGGGCTGATTTTCACATGATCTTGGATGTCTTTTCCCTGCAACTGATTCACGCATCAGGGCAATCAAAATGAACGGGTTTAGGGGTGGCCCCCCCCCTTGATCCAATTCCAATTCAAAATCAGTGTAACGGAAGGGGGGATGCGGGCCAACGCAAGCATGTTTTGCTAAGCCACCCAGGGCAGTCAAATAGCCCCCGGTTTTTTCACCAGGCCCGCCGCAAAGGGGGATGGTTGCTGCGGGGGGCTACCGGTCGTTACCCCTGACGTCTTGCCTGGATGGCGGCCGGGGAAAGGGTGGTGCAAAATGAATCCGGAGGCTAGTCGGGGACAGGAAAAGGTCAGGGGGGCGCGATTTTCGGGTAGGGGCGGGAAACCCGGTCGGGAGGGGGAAACAGGCAAGGTCGGGAAAACTAAGAGGCGGGGGTACACAAATCAAACTGAACTAAACACTCTAAACGCCCCCCAAAAACCACCAACAGACGGGCGCGTGTCGGGAAGGTTACCATATATAGGACCACGCCGAAATTTACCCAATTAAAGGGGCGCGGGCCCCCTTTAAAATTCCTGACCACCGTCGCCGCCCCTTAAGCAGGGATTATGCCGCGGCCTGTAGACGGAGACAGGACGGGGGAGGTAAGTACGGGTTTCCAGCCCTGGGGCAGAAGGACCACGGTGCGGGCAGCCCAGCACCCGGCCCGGACCCTGCGCAGGGGGACGGCCGGGCGAGCGGGGGCCCCGGGCGCCGTGACGTAGCAATACCTTCCACCCACCACAAATTGACAGTAAATGCAAAAATAAAAGACGGACCTTTGGGACCAACTGGGACATCTTTTTTGGTTTTCTTCAGTTCTAAGTCAGGTGGAAACCCAAAATCAGAAAGTTACGCAGTTAGAATGGAAAAGAAACCGAGCAGCCTGAAAAAATTTGTTTAAAATAGTCAATTTCTTATTCCCCAATTTTTATTCTGGGGGCCCAAAAAGGAATTTTTGAGTTTTGGGGTCAATTTTAAAAAGGGATTCCAGGGTGCCAATGGGAATTTCCCCCTGTCAGGGTCAAATTCAAAAAGGGGCCCCATGAAATGTTAAAAAAGGGACTATAGTGGGTGTGGGCCCCTTTTGATTTACCAGAAAGGGTTTAATTTGCAGAATCAACGCTGACTTCCCACACTAAGCGGGCCCTGCCATGAACCTCCATGTCCCCTTTGGGGATGTTTTGTCCCCCAAAATATTGACATGTTCGACCCCTGTTGCAAAAAGTGATGGGGTCTCCTACGGGTTTTTACCATGTCCCTTTCCAAACCAGTTCTTTATTGTCAAAGGGGCCTCTACACTCATAGGTGCTTTCTGCCCTCCTACAGCTATCGTCCTCATCTTTTCGTTAGCCATTAAAAAGGAAAAATTTATTTTACCCTTGATTTTTTTTGGTCTTTGATCTAATTGTCTTTTAAAAAGTTTTAAAAAGTATGGGTTTTTTGTGGAGGGAACCCAGCTTTCCTCACTGTTTGGGAAAAAAAATTTTGGTTACATTTCTCCCATAGATTTATTGGATCGATGTTGATCGGTTGAAAATTTGAAATGCGGATTTTCCCTTTAAATGGCAAAATTCCAAAATTTATAAATTTTTTGATATAATATTTTTGGGGGGGTTTTTAAAAAATTGTGGTTTTTTGGGTAGGGGAAAAAAATGCTATTTTTTTTTTTAAAATTTTTGTAAAAAATTTTTTTTGGGCCCTAATTTTTAATTACGTTTTGACTTAAAATGGGGTTGTTTGTTTTTGGCGAAATGAAATTTTTTTTTGAAAAAATTTTAGGTGATGTGATTTTTTTTTTTATTTTTAAATTCCCAAAAATTTTTAATGAATGTGGGGCCCCCAAAAAAAGCAATTTTTGGAAAATTGGAATTTTTTTCTTCTAAGTGTTATATAAGGAATTTTTATAGAAATGGTGGGTTTATATAATGTCAATTATTGTTACGGTCTTGTTCTTTAAGAGCCTTTTCCCAACTTAAAAAAATCACTAAAAAACCTTTTTCCTTTATTTTGGGAACTCATCAAAAAAAGAAAAATAAATTAAGTTACAAAATTTTCCCTGTGGATTTTTACAAAAAAAAACAAAAATTGGCACTGGGTACTTCAGGCTAAATCTGCTTTTGAAACAATGGTAAAATTTATGTAAATGAAAGTGATAATACGCAGCAAAAATCCAACTTTTAGTGCAAATATTCATTGATCTCATATACTGCTCTGCATAGCTTTCCAAAGCTAAATCATCCTTTTTCTTTTTTTCAGTAACTGGTGGGGGTTCCAGGATCCAAAATCCCAATTGATCAAAATTTCATCTGTCAAAAGGTACTGAAACCATAGGTACTCTTTGAGTAAGTTTCAGTATTTTGCAGCTTATTCATTCGTAAGACTTACAAGAGACACAACAACTGCTAACTAGGGCATGCGCTCCCTATTGCCTTTTCATTGTGACATCAAAGCTCAAACAACTTCAGGGCACATGGGTCAAGGCCTTCTAGGAGTTCTTGGTGTAGCAGATGTTACTACAGATGTGATTTTCAACTTTATGCAGTTTCTTTGTGGGTTCCCCTTAAAATTTAAATTTTTTACCCCTTAAAAAATATTTCTTTTTTTGTAATTTTAAAAAACTACCAAACACAAGAATGTTTCATTAGTTTAAAAAAAAATAATAATAAAATTGGAATTAATTTGGGAACTTTTTTTTTCTTGAAATTACATTTTTGTTGTGTATTATCTGATGCAGCTTTCTCACAATTTGAGTCACCCCATTTTTTATCTGCGAAAAAAACCCGGCAAAAATTTTCCTTAAAAAATCACTTAACAAAAATAAATTTTTAGTGACAACCTCTCCAGGTAAATCATCCAATGATCTAGAAAGTCAATTCTGTTGAGCTGCATAATTTATTTTCACTAAGTGTTTTAATTGAAAAACACAGTCATTATAGCTATTTGAGTTATTTGTTAAATGTTCTGGGGAGTAAATCTTCATTGGAGTCAAAGCGAACATTCGGACAGAAGGTTTAAATAATGGTTGGCTTAAGGGAGCCTATTTAGTGTAGATATAAAGTACATATAGATGTAGCCAAGCTTTAAGGGATTTCCTCACCACATGATTTAAATTTTAACTATGTGAGCGTTATTATCGACAAAATTGAAATCGGCACGTTTTTATGTTACGAAATTTTTTTGATCATCGATAATTTAGGTTTAAAAAATTTTGCATCATCTATTAAATCGCGCCCTTTTCGGAAATTCGTCATTTTGCCGGAGCAAAATAGCACGAATTTGGCAGGGTGAGATGTTGGCAACGTTGATGGGGTGTGATGGTTGCGATTGGCTGGGAAAAAAAAAAATGAACTGTTTTTCATGAACAGCCCTTCCTTCACCCCATGTTTCAGCGTCCGAGAGTAGATGTGCGCTTTGCTTGTGTAAACAATCAAACGAATTAATCTTTTCTTCACGGAAAGCCTCTGTTTCTTGTTTTAGAACTTTGTTTAAATTTAAAATGGGGGATTTTTTGTATTAGGTGAGAATTTTAAAGGGCACTACCGCTGTAAAGTCAAAGGGGGGGGGCGGAAGGGGGGGTAGGGGGGGGGTCCCCCCGGCGAAAAACGACCCAACTCTATAAAGAATACTGGATAAAGTTACCAAGACTTTTGGGAACATTGCACTGCAATACTTATTTTAAAATTTTTTTATTGAAATTTTCCCGGATATTGGGGCAGCTGAACTTTTATTAAATACACATCTTTTTTTAGTAACTGCAGCTCTTTGTTAGGGCAAAACTCCCTTTAAATTTTCAGTATACATTTCAGACAGGTGTTCATTTTAATTTTCCCATTTCAAAATTTTTTAATATCCACCTTAGAGTTAAATTTGGGAATCCAGAAAATTGTGTGTTACCCCGGTGAATTTATAGGGGCCCCCAAAAATACCTTTTATTTCCAATAATTTCCCGTTTCGTTTTTTTCACGTTGGGCACTACAACTTTGATCATTGAGGACCTTGCACTTAAATGGAAAACTTTCAATTTTGTATCACCCAGGTGAATTTAAAGGGGCAAAAAAAACCTTTTTATTATCCCAAAAATTTTTAGTAGTGTTTTTTCACTTTTTGGCGCAGGCACTTTGTTTATAGATCTACTTTTCATGAAATTTGAATACACAATTTTTTTTAAATCAAAGGGGAATTTATATGCCAAAATACTTTTTTTATCCGAATACATTTTAATAGTGTTTTTTCACTTTGGTGCAGGCCCGCTTTTTATGATCACTTTTGCAGTTAAATTTGAATACAGCAATTTTGATCACCACAGGTGAAATTTATGGTGCCCCAAAAAATACCTATTATTAACCCAAATACATTTCAGATACGTGTCTTTTCACTTTGGCGCAGGCCAGCTTTGTTGATAGATCTACTTTGCAGTTAAATTTGAATCCAGCAATTTTGTTTTGATTTGAGGGATTTGAGAATAGCTGTGATTTGCCGTCTTTTAATAAGAGACTTTCCAAAACTCTTCCATACCTTCAAAATTTTTTATATTTCTGAACATGGAGCGAAATTCAGGTGGTAAGCGAGCAAAGAGGGGGGTAGGATATGGAGGTAGAGGTACGAGAGAAGGTGCTCCTTCCAGTGCTGGCGACAACACGCATGCCAGCGGATCGTCAGTTGCAGGACCGTCAGGCCTGTCATCGCTGGGTCAGGGCCCTGTGAATCTCAGTAACAAACAGCGTCACCAATTTGTCCTTCAGTGGTTAATGCAACCTGCATCCAGCACAATTGTCATGTTTTGAATTTTTGGGGGCATTTTGCTGTGAAATGCAGCTAGACTACAGGTCCTATCATAAAAAATGTTGTTTCTAACAGACATTTGTTCTTCACAATTGTCAAGAGTGGCTAAAGGGTGATGGTGCTGTCAGAAACAGGAATAGGTAGGACACTGTTAATGGACACATATTGCAAAATGACTTGTTTTTGCAAGATCTTTAACATAGCTATCAATCCCTGTATTGAGACAACCCATTTAATACAATTAAAAAAGAGAAACAAAGACATAGTGGGATTCCATCCTATTTTAAAATGTGTTTTCTAGAATTAAACTACTAAAAAACTTGCATGTACAAAATAGCTGGTAAAAAAAATTCCTCTGAATTGTACAAGTGAGGTACAGGAAAACTTGACCAGACAGATGTAGGTTATTCAGAGGACATGGAGTATGGAGCACGGACAGAGAACAAAGTACAGAGACAATTTCCTCCAACACGTTGAGTAAAATGAGAAAAAGAATGCCAAGAAAAAGGGCACCTGGGTGGAACAGGAACGTTAACCACCAGTATTTCCAAGTGAAGCTCAATTGGTCCGCACTCATACGGAGGGGCAAGCGCTACCCAGGACAAGGACAGTATGTCCAGTGAAATTAAAATGGTGGTTGAAAGACTCCTTTTTCCGGCACTTTTTAATCTGGGGTAATGCAGTTTTGGGGATAATGCTGTGGCCCAGGACAGGTATAGTCAATGTCCAGTGAAACTAAAATGGTGGTTGGAAGACTCCTTTTTCCGGCACTTTTTAATCTGGGGTCATGCAGGTTTGGGGCTCATGCTGTGGCCCAGGACAGGTATGGTCAATGTCCAGGGAAACTAAAATGGTGGTTGAAAGACTCCTTTTCCCAGCAATTTTAATCTGTGGGTCATACAGGTTTAATGGTCATACTGCGGTACAGGACAAATATAGTTAATGTCCAGTTCAACTAAAATGGTGGTTGAAAGACTCCTTTTTCCGGCACTTTTTATATCTGGGGGTCATGCAGGTGTGGGGCTAATGCTGCGTTCCAGGACAGGGATATTCAATGTCCAGTTCAAGTACAATGATGGTTCAAATCATACTGCCTTCTGGCACTTTTTAATTTGTGGGTCATGCAGGTTTAAGGCTCATGCTGTGGTGCAAGACAGGGATAGTGAATGGTGTGTGATTTTTTTTCTGTGGCTTTTATAACCTAAGTGTGTTGCCTAAGATGTAGCACGTATCCATTTAACTGTTGTGGATGTTAATTCCAGCTTCTCCAGCCCTGTTTGGGTGTAAGAATGAAGGTGTTGTTGCTCTCCCATAGACTTTAATGGTCATCGATCATAATCTACTATCGACTATCGACTATCTTGTCGATGATGGCCGACTATCGACCATCGACCGATGTCGATGGCCAACGTAATCGCTCAACACTACTTTTAACCTGTAGGAAAAGCTAAATGAAGATGATTAAGATTGCTTTTGTTGACTTTTCTTTGGTTAGGCGACAAAGAGCACACAAGTTTCTCTGCTTATGGACCCCCTCTCCCTGCTCTCTCTTAGAGGGTGTTCACATGGCATCTTTTGGGACAAATTTTTCCCAGGATTTTGGGTGTAATTTCGCCGAAATACATGTAAAAATAGGCCCCAAACAATGTACCTGGCATAGACTTCAGTGTAAGATATGCCGCATATTTTAGGCTTGTAATTTAGTGTACATCTGGAAAAAATTGATAAGTCAATTCTTTTTAGGTGTATACGCGGCATAAAGTACTAAAGTATAAGCATCAGATATGTGCTGTGGGCTAATGTGCAACGTTTGTGTTGTTGAAATTACATGCTTGCGAGCGCCTAATTTCAACACCCGGCCTAATCTCTCATTGCTCTAAGCTGCCATCGTTCAGTCAGTCTGTCCATGGTGAGTCACACCCTGCAGAGTCTTATCTCTAGCAAAGGACTTTGTTTACTTAACTAAATGAAAAGGTTTCACTCTTTACAGCTTTGGAGCCTTGTGTACACTTTATAAATCTCCTATAATGTCAGTGTAACAGATCTGATGTGTCAATCACTACTATTGACTTACAGTCTGATCAGGAAGTGTGAGCCTGAAGCTGGCTGTGGCTCTGTAAAACTGCATGGTGAGTACACCTCTTTAACTTAGTGGTGATAGAATGACTTTCAGTGTTACCTGGTCTTAGATCACAACAAAAACAATTGAAAAGCAAAGAAAAAGTTTAGATAACTTCCTGTGTCATATCATGGCGTGTCACATATGTAGTTAGTTACGTAAAAAAGGGTATTTTTCTTGAGCACCTTCTACTAGACATGCAGTCGTAGTTGTAATTGGATGTGGTGCCAAATATCTACACTGAATGGCCTCTTTATTAGAGACACCTGTGCTTTCATGACTGGAGCTTTCCAGTATGGAAATCTGAAACGTGATCCAGAACTCACTTTATAATGGGAAAATCCAGTGATCTGACTGTCTAAGAACAAGTTATGATAAAAAAAAAATATATTTTGAAGAAGAAACAGAAAGTAAATCAGAAATGCATCATACCACCATCCACAAGTTAGTCCATACTCGCTATCCTAGAATCCGGAAAAATACTTCAGGGCATCCCCCAATATCAAAAAGGGCTTTACTATACAGCTAGTACATACAAAAATAGTGCAATGTTTTGGACTTTCCCCAGGCTCTTCACAAGCATAATAGTACAATAAGAATGCACATTTTATATACACAGCATAGGCATAAATTGAACTCCTTAACCCACTTATGGAGACACTAAGGGAGTATTCAGTGGTCTTACTTGCTGAGTTCGTTTCATAGGCTGTGGCTATTAGTTACAGCCAGACCTCTGTGATAGCGACCAAGATTGGAGGCAGCTTCGACCTCAGCTATTTAACCATTTAAAGGCCATGGTAAAGGCAACTGTGGCATGTAAATGATTAAGCTACAGAGCTGTTGTCTGTTTTGGGCCCAGATCATCCCCTCCCCCTTCATAACACAATGACATGGCAACTGGAGACCTAATGAACGCCTTCATACCTGAAATTAACATATACCTATTACACTTGTCTTTATTAATAAAAAGCCTTTATTAATAAAATGCTATATACTGTAGTACATAAGTACTGCAGTATATATGACAAAGTCTCAAATGATCACATGTTTAAGTAGAAAAAAAAGAAAAAAAAAACTTTTTTTAGAAATATTAATATCAAAAGTTCAAAACACACAGCATTTGCCTTTTACAAACGAAAACAATGTAAAAGTTAAATATAATTGGAATTTCCTCATCCGTAAAAGTTTGATCTATTTAAATATGATATTAATTATCCTGCGTGGTGAATGACGTAAAAAAACAAGAAACAAGCATAATTGTGGGGTTTTTGTCATCCAGTTTCCCAGAAAAAATGTAATGAAAAAGGATCAAAAGTAGCATTCACTGCAAATTGGTGTCAGTAAAAACTAGCCCTCATCCAGCAAAAAACAAGCCATCACAAAGCTCCTCAGATGAAAAAAAATGTAAAAAGTTATTGGTGTCAGAAAATGGGGATGCAAGGCAAAAAATTTTTAAATTATTTTTTTTACAAAGTAGTTAAGTATAAAGAAAATTTATTAAATTTGGTATTGTCAGAATCATACCGATCTGCAGAATACATATACACTCACCGGCCACTTTATTAGGTACACCATGCTAGTAACGGGTTGGACCCCCTGGATTGAGATCTGGTGACTGTGGAGGCCATTTGAGTACAGTGAACTCATTGTCATGTTCAAGAAACCAGTCTGAGATGATTCCAGCTTTATGACATGGCGCATTATCCTGCTGAAAGTAGCCATCAGATGTTGGGTACATTGTGGTCATAAAGGGATGGACATGGTCAGCAACAATACTCAGGTAGGCTGTGGCGTTGCAACGATGCTCAATTGGTACCAAGGGGCCCAAAGAGTGCCAAGAAAATATTCCCCACACCATGACACCACCACCACCAGCCTGACCGTTGATACAAGGCAGGATGGATCCATGCTTTCATGTTGTTGACGCCAAATTCTGACCCTACCATCCGAATGTCGCAGCAGAAATCGAGACTCATCAGACCAGGCAACGTTTTTCCAATCTTCTACTGTCCAATTTCGATGAGCTTGGGCAAATTGAGCCTCAGTTTCCTGTTCTTAGCTGAAAGGAGTGGCACCCGGTGTGGTCTTCTGCTGCTGTAGCCCATCTGCCTCAAAGTTCGCCGTACTGTGCGTTCAGAGATGCTCTTCTGCCTACCTTGGTAGTAACGGGTGGCTATTTGAGTCACTGTTGCCTTTCTATCAGCTCGAACCAGTCTGCCCATTCTCCTTTGACCTCTGGCATCAACAAGGCATTTCCGCCCACAGGACTGCCGCTCACTGGATGTTTTTTCTTTTTCGGACCATTCTCTGTAAACCCTAGAGATGGTTGTGCGTGAAAATCCCAGGAGATCAGCAGTTTCTGAAATACTCAGACCAGCCCTTCTGGCACCAACAACCATGCCACGTTCAAAGGCACTCAAATCACCTTTCTTCCCCATACTGATGCTCGGTTTGAACTGCAGGAGATTGTCTTGACCATGTCTACATGCCTAAATGCACTGAGTTGCCGCCATGTGATTGGCTGATTAGAAATTAAGTGTTAACGAGCAGTTGGACAGGTGTACCTAATAAAGTGGCCGGTGAGTGTATGATTTCATTTATACTAAATAGTGAACTCCATAAAAATAAAAACCCCCATGAAAGATGCACAATTGCATTTTTTTTACATTGCTCTCCACATACAAGGGACCTCGATGGGGTCCCCTTTCACACCAAGTTATGCGAACATTTCATGTCAGATATTGAGTCAGAATATGTCACCCACATTCCCTATGGCCACAGAATTTTGCTGGGGTTGAAATACGTGGACGACATATTTATGTTATGGATGGGTATGGAACAGGAACTCGAAAAGTTCTCTGAGTACCTGAATAGTATTCATGAACTCTTGGAATTTAAAATAACGAAAAGACAAACATAAGTTAACTATTTGGATGTGGTGGTTTATAAAGAAGGGAAAAAATGCTTACTACTCTGTAAAGCAAGCCGACTGATAAGAACAACTGGTTGAGATATGATAGTCATCATGCACCACAAAAATTTTGTGGCATCCCCAAGGGTCAGTTTCTATGGGCTAGCAGAATCTGTTCTAGTGTAGAACAATATGACATAGAGATGGCTAAATTAGTTAGTATATTTGTGGTAAAAATAGTTAGAGAAGATAGACTAATTCCACGAGAGGTAGCTATGAATGGAAGCAAGAAAAAAGATCAGAAACAGAATGCTAAACTGTTCATATCCACTTACGATTACCATGCTGGCAATCCATTTTAAACACCTGGAAATTGTTGCAAAGTGATCCACAATATGGGGGACTCTTCATACAGAAGCCAAGATTTATTTACAATAAAGGGAAAACCATAAGAACATATTGGTCAGTTCAGACCTAAGAGAAGTAAGAACTACTTGTCAGAAATTTTTGAATACACAAAGTAAGGGAACTTTTCCTTGTCTTGTGTGTCAAAATTGCAACTTAAGGCATAATTACATAATTAAGGGAAGTACAGTGTGTCACCCCACACAAGGATATCTGATGCATATCAGAAGATTTTATACATGTAACACGCAGAATATGATTTACATGTTATGATTATAAATGTGCGAATTGATTCTAACGAAGTGTAATTCGATTAGAATATCACGAAAACTTAGGATCTGACCTAAGACGAAGGTTGGGGTACTTCGGGTGAACTAAGTTTGCTTATGAGTGATAAACAGGCTGCGAGCCATGGGGCAAAGCACTCTGGGATGAAGAAGAGCATAGCCTGCATGACATGTGTAGAGATGAAGCCAATCAGAGACCGGCGGGATTCTGTGACGTCACCGCACTATATAAGTCCGGGCGCGACGCTGGGAGCTCACACTTCTCTCACTGTACTTACTAGGGAAGGTGCTGCCGCGGCTGATTGTAATAGCTCTTACTTAAGAACTGATTTTTATACAGCGATTTTTGGGGGGTGTCTCAGCTTGTCTCAGAGACTGCTTCTCTTAACGTTCTATTTCTGATTTTGTGGGGTATTGGATCTGAAGTCCAGTGTGCGTCCAGTGCAGCTGCATATACATTTTAATGTTATCTGCTCACAGCACATAGAATATCCAAGGGGGATCTAAGCCTTTTCCTTATGTATTCACTAAAAGAAACAGCATTTTTACAATACAAATACCAATTCATTTTTGGCTGCTCAATTCTTTTGCGCAATGTACATGCAGGGGTTAATTAAGCGTTGTTCTACTGTTTTGGTGACTAAAAGAAACCGTCTTTTTTACCGTCAAAAAATACATTTTTCCTGTAGCATAATTCACAAGCGAAGGTTAATTACAATTTTTTCTCTTGTTGTGTAGCGTAAAAAACACGCAATTGTAACACGCTACAAAGCTCGTAGTTTGTGGTTGCTCAATTGTTTGGCGCAATTTACATCCAGGGGTTAATTAAGCGTTGTTTTTCTGCTGTGGTGAATAAAATAAACCGTCTTTTTCACCGCCAAAAAATACATTTTTCCTGTAGTATAATTCACAAGTGAAGGTTAATTACAATTTTTTCTCTTGTTGTGTAGCGTAAAAAACATGCCATTGTAACATGCTACAAAGCTCTTAGTTTGTGGTTGCTCAATTGTTTGGTGCAATTTACATCCAGGGGTTAATTAAGCGTTGTTTTTCTGCTGTGGTGACTAAAATAAACCGTCTTTTTCACCGCCAAAAAATACATTTTTCCTGTAGCCTAATTCACAAGCGAAGGTTAATTACAATTTTTTCTCTTGTTGTGTAGCGTAAAAAACACGCCATTGTAACACGCTACAAAGCTCGTAGTTTGTGGTTGCTCAATTGTTTGGCGCAATTTACATCCAGGGGTTAATTAAGCATTGTTTTTCTGCTGTGGTGACTAAAATAAACCGTCTTTTTCACCGCCAAAAAATAAATTTTTCCTGTAGCCTAATTCACAAGCTATGGTTAATTAAAATTTTTTCTGTTGTTGTGTAGCGTAAAAAACAGGCCATTTAAACACGCTACAAAGCGAGTAGTTTGTGGTTGTTCAATTGTTTGGCGCAATTTACATCCAGGGGTTAATTAAGCGTTGTTTTTCTGCTGTGGTGACTAAAATAAACCGTCTTTCACCGCCAAAAAATACATTTTTCCTGTAGCCTAATTCACAAGCGAAGGTTAATTAAAATTTTTTCTCTTGTTGTGTAGTGTAAAAAACACGCCATTGTAACACGCTACAATGCTAGTAGTTTGTGGTTGCTCAATTGTTTGGCACAATTTACATCCAGGGGTTTATTAAGCTTTGTTCTGCAGTTTTTCATCGCCACAGAAGAAATTCTGTAGCATAATTCATATCCGAAGGTTAATTAAGCCTGTTTGTGCTTTTATGTTCAGTAAAATACACAGAGTTTTTAAACGACACATACAAGTCAATTTTTCCTGCCCATTTGTGGAGCGCAATTTATATCCAAGGGTTACCAAAGCTTCTTAGTGGGTTCATTTGGAGTCAAATACAGGGTGTGTATTTATCATATACAGATATCTTCATCAAACAGTGTCTGTACATTTTAGAACAAACAGTATGTCAGACAGAGAGGTGGCAGGCTCTTCACTTGCGAGTGGCAGAGGCACAAACATTCCAGGCCCAGGTCGCAGCACAGCAAGGGGACGTCGCAGCAGGGGTCACTCGGTGAGGCCACAACTGCTGCTGTCATCTAGCGGCCGTGTGTTGTTCAGCAACCCAATGGTTCTTGATTGGTTGACTAGGTCATCCACTTCCTCCCAGATGACATCTGACAACCCCAGCCAAGAGTCGGTGGGAACGTCAGACACAACCCTTAGTTGGCATGGCCCGGGAGCGGGTCAGCGGCCCTCACCTGTCCTCAACCCGCCTCTGTCCCATCCGATTCCCTCAGACAGAGATCTACTATGTGGTCTGGGCTCAGCGCCACTATATAGCGAGGATGAACAATTTGAGGAGGGCAGTCAGCAGCTACTTGGCAGCGAAGAAATGTGGCCAATATCCCCTGCTTCTTGCAGTAGGCGGCAAAGTATAGATGTTGAGAGTGGCATGGGAGGTCATGTTGTGAGGGGTCAGCCTCTGCATACCAAGACCGGTGATGAGGACAGCAGTGACGATGAAACACAAATAGATGATGATGTAGCCGACCGCACTTGGGAGCCGGGTGAGGCAAGGGCTTCATCATTGTCAGGAGAAGAGGGCGTCAGCTTGCGCGTCAGGCAGCGGCACAGCCAGCAAGTGGGTTGTGTGGCCGTGAGTCAGCAGGATAGCAGCAGTGTGAGGTCGGGAGCCCAGCTGCCCCGGGGTAACAAACCCGCTGCGTAGATCCAAGAAAGTAGCGGCAAAGGGGCTCAGCGATACTCCGATACTCCGAAAATCAGATACTTGGCGGTGTGGCAGTTCTTTGCTAAGACACCGGAGGAGCCGAATATGGGTATATGTAGAATCTGTAGGCAGAAAGTGAAGCGTGGCCAGGGAGCTAACGTTGGCACCACAGCCCTGCGTCAACACATGCAGCGTCACCATCCGGTGGCCTGGGAGAAACGTGGCTCAGATGTGGTGGTCCATCCTGCCGCCGCAGCAACAGCAGCAGCAGCAGCGCCCAGTGGCACGCATGCCATTGCAGCCAGTCAAGGCTCCACCACCTCCTCGCTACTCATGGCGCCAGCAGTCGTTCAGCGAGGCGATTGCAAAGAGACAACAGTATGTGTCCAACCATCCTAAGGTGCAGAAACTGACCGTACTCCTGTCCAAGTTGTTGGTGCTGCATTCCCTCCCTTTCAAAATGGTGGACTCTGCACTGTTCAGAGAACTAATAGCTTGTGCCGAGCCGAGATGGAGAGTTCCAAGCCATAGTTTCTTTTCCAAAAAGGCAGTACCAGCACTTCATAAATATGTAGAACAGAAGGTGGGCCAGTCCTTGAGCTTATCGGTTTGTTCCAAGGTGCACGGCAGCGCGGACGTCTGGAGCTGTAACTACGGTCAGGGCCAGTACATGTCCTTTACGGCCCACTGGATGACTGTGCTTCCGGCCCAGGCACACCAACATCTTGGACAGGAGATGCCGCTTTCTCCTACACGTCAAACTGCTGCTCCTGCGCCAATGTCCGCCTCCTCCTCCTCCACCACCACCACCATCTCAGCCTCCACAAGTACTGCTCCATCTTACCACATGTGTAGGGCACAGCAATGTGACGCAGTTCTACACCTGGCTTGCCTTGGCGAACGAAGTCACACATGGGAGGAACTTCTCCGCATCATGCAGCAAGAAATCGATGTGTGTCTTTCTCCGCGCCAACTGCAAATCGGAACCATGGTGACGGACAATGGGAGGAACACGGTGTCCGCGGAGGGATGGTCCATTTGCCCTGCATGGCGCACGTGTTCAATCTGGTTGTGAAAAGGTTACTGAAGTCGTCCACCGATCTTCAGAAGATTCTGAAACTGGCCAGGAAACTGTGCATGCACTTCATCCATTCCTACAAAGTCAGGAACACCCTCCTCGAGTTGCAGCAGAACGGACTCCCCCAACACACTCTGATATGCGATGTTTCCACCCGTTGGAATTCCAGCCTGCGCATGTTGGACCGACTGTTTGAACAGAGAAAGGCCATTAACGATTTTTTAATGATCCAGGTTGACAGGAGTACTCCCCTGTGTAACTTTGATGTCTGCCAGTGGCAGCTCATGCGTGACACCTGCCGTTTGTTGAGGTCATTCGAGGAGGCAACGTTATTTGTCAGTCGCCAGGACTACGGGATGAATAAAGTCATTCCACTGTTTCATGTCCTGGAACAGATGCTGAAAAATCTGTCTGGGCAGAGGACTGGAGACGTGGCGACTACATCTCGCGGCCACATGAGTCCGGTGGGGACTGAAATGGAGGAGGAGGAGGAGTAGGATAGGAGGAGGACATTGGAGCAGAAGCATTGTCTGGTGAAATGACTGGATTTTCTACTCAGGTGACAAGAGAGGAGGAGCAGGAGCAGCTGGAGGAGATAGATGGAGATGAGGAAGACGAGGCAGATGACCCGCAAGCACCGTGGCAGTATACAGTGGAGATGGAGGCAGGGAGCCCCTCTGAGTCACTTGTGTAGATGGCCCGCAGCATGCTGATTTGCCTGGCTAGTGACAGACGAATAGTCAGCATCCGGCAGAGGGATGACTTCTGGCTCTAAACCCTATTGGACCCTCGCTACCGGTACAAAATGTGAGCCTTTTTCCCAGCTATTGAGTGGGAGGACAAACTCAAATACTATAGGGAAATCCTCCATAGTCAGTTGGCCGCTGCCTATGTGCGGCATCGTCCCTCCTCTGACCTGTCTGACCGGGGGGCTCTTCAGTGCTCACGTACTACTGCTGCGGCTGCGGGGGGAAGGTGGGGGGGTCGGAGCAGTACCAGCTCCATCAGCAGCAACCTAAGTCTGGAGTCACTGATGAGCAGCTTCCTTCACCCGCCTAGTGAGGAGGGCAGTCGCCAGCAGCAGCAGCAGGACCTGGAGCAGACCCTGAACCAACAGGTGGTGGCCTACTTGGACAGCTCTCTGCCACCCCAGTTAGAAGATCCGCTGGACTACTGGGCAGCCAAACTGGATGTGTGGCCGCAACTTGCCGAGTTTGCAGTGGAGAAGCTGTCCTGCCCGGCCAGTAGTGTGGCATCAGAGCAGGTGTTCAGTGCGGCGGGGGTCATCGTTACCCCAAGGAGAACCCGCTTGTCCACGGGAAATGTGGAATGACTCACCTTTGTCAAGATGAATCAGGCGTGGATCGGCCAGGATTTCCACACACCAATGCTTTAGGCGTCAGACTACATCAGCCATGACGCCTCACCCAAACTGTGAGAAATGAGTCTGGGTTCAAACTACCTGCCTCAGCCACTATTCTGATGCCGCCACCCGCCTGATGCCACACATCTGCTGCCAGTTTCTCCATCTGCCACCAACCATCTTTACCAGGGACTGGTATTGCCACCCACCTCCACACTCTGTCATTGTGCCACTGTCTGACCTCATGCTGCTGCTTTGGCTGTTGCCGTGACCTCCACACTGTGTCATTGTGCCACTCTCTGACCTCATGATGTTGCTTCTGCCACCGTCACCTCCACTCTCTGTCATTGTGCCACTCTGTGGCCTACTCCAGTTTTTGCCACCTCCAGAATGTCATTGTGCCACTGTCTGACCTCATGCTGCTGCCGCCGTCACCTCCACTCTCTGTCATTGTGCCACTCTGTGGCCTACTCCTGTTTTTGCCACCTCCAGAATGTGATTGTGCCACTGTCTGACCTCATGCTGCTGCTGCCGTGACCTCCACTCTCTGTCATTGTGCCACTCTGTGGCCTACTCCTGTTTTTGCCACCTCCAGAATGTCATTGTGCCACTGCATGACCTCATGATGCTGCTGTGGCTGCTGCCGTGACCTCCACACTGTGTCATTGTGCCACTCTGTGGCCTACTCCTGTTTTTGCCACCTCCAGAATGTCATTGTGCCACTGTCTGACCTCATGCTGCTGCTGCCGTGACCTCCACTCTCTGTCATTGTGCCACTCTGTGGCCTACTCCAGTTTTTGCCACCTCCAGAATGTCATTGTGCCACTGTCTGACCTCATGCTGCTGCTGTGGCTGCTGCCGTGACCTCCACACTGTGTCATTATGCCACTCTGTGGCCAAATTCTGCTTTTGCCACCTCCAGAATGTCATTGTGCCACCGACTGACCACATGCTGCTTCCACCGTCACCTCCACTCTCTGTCATTGTGCCACTCTGTGGCCTACTCCTGTTTTTGCCACCTCCAGAATGTCATTGTGCCACTGTCTGACCTTATGCTGATTCTGAAGTGACTTCCACTCTCTGTCATTGTGCCACTCTGTGGCCTACTCCTGTTTTTGCCACCTCCAGAATGTCATTGTGCCACTGTCTGACCTCATGCTGCTGCTTTGGCTGCTGCCGTGACCTCCACACTGTGTCATTGTGCCACTCTGTGGCCTACTCCTGTTTTTGCCACCTCCAGAATGTCATTGTGCCACTGTCTGACCTCATGCTGTGGCTGCTGCCGTGACCTAGACATTGTGTCATTGTGCCGCTTTGTGGCCTAGTCCTGTTTTTGCCACCTCCAGAATGTCATTGTGCCACTGTCTGACCTCATGCTGCTGCCGCCGTCACCTCCACTCTCTGTTATTGTGCCACTCTGTGTCCTACTCCTGTTTTTGCCACCTCCAGATTGTGATTGTGCCACTGTCTGAACTCATGCTGTTGCCGCCATCACCTCCACTCTCTGTCATTGTGCCACTCTGTGGCCTACTCTGGTTTTGCCACTCCAGAATGTCATTGTGCCACTGTCTGAACTCATGTGCTCTGTGGCTGCTGCCGTGACCTAGGCACTGTGTCATTGTGCCACTCTGTGGCCTTTCCTGTTTTGCCACTCCGAATGTCATTGTGCCACGTCGACCTCATGCTGCTGCCGCCGTCACCTCACTCTCTTCATTGTGCCACTCTGTGGCCTACTCCTGTTTTGCCACCTCCAGAATGTCATTGTGCCCACTTAGTCTCTGACCTCATGTGACTTGGCCTCTCTGTTGGCTCAGTGCATTGCACGTGACTCCCATGGACACTGTGTCATTGTGCCACTCTGTGGCCTATATCCTGTTTTTTCGACTCACCTACCAGAAGATTTTGTCTATTTGTGCTCAAATCTGTCTGACCTCATGCTGCTGCCGCCGTCACCTCCACTCTATCTCTGGTCATCTGTTTTCCACTCGGTTGTGCACCTGACTCGCTGTTTTCCACCTCTGTCATGGCCAATTGTGCTATTGCTCAGATCAGGCCACTGTCTGAATTCCTGCTGCTGATGCACTGTGTCTGTGCTCTGTGCATGTTTTTGCACAATGCTTGCACGTGACCTCAGCGGACACTGTGTCATTGTGCCACTCTGTGGCCTATTCCTTTTTTTGCCACCTCCAGAATGTCATTGTGCCACTGTCTGACCTCATGCTGCTGTGGCTGCCGCCGTCACCTCCACACTCTGTCACTGATGTTGCCACCTGAGCTCTTAGTTTGTTTTTTTCCAGCTTTCGCTGCCATGACTTTATCAGGCAACATTCCCGCTTCAGTTTTTTGGTCATTTTTGCACACTTAAGTGCCCAGGGAATTTTATAGTGAAGCGATTCTAAGAGCGGCGGCAGTCATGTGCATGTCATACTAAAACCCAACATTGTATGAAGACCAAACCAAGCTCCCTCTGCATATTTAAGCATGGCACAACGTTCTACAGCACCCTGCAGGCTCTGTGCAGCCTGGAAATAGCTGTTTGTTAACGTGATTCATCCCGAAGTAATTCGGAACGAAGTTATTTTTTGACGGGAAATTCGACGAAGTGAGCGAACCACATTTTGAGCAATGCGCCCATCTCTAGTTATGATGCCCTTGCAGTAAATCATACATTGGGCAGACGTCATGAGCGATTTGTGTGAGATTAAATGAACATCGTTCACAAATACGGTTACTGAAAACAAGAGCAAAGACTGGCTCTGCCACTGATGATAAAAATGATGGAAGAAAGAAATTTGGTGAATCTTCAGTAGCTAGACATTTTCTGGATTTTGCACATAATGTGAGTGAGTTAAGATGGTGTATAATCGAAGAGATAAATATCAAAGATCAGAAGGTAGCAGATCAATAATACGTATAATCACAGTGTATCAAAGAATCTGAAGACTGCAAATAATAAATGGATGTTTCACTTATATGGAAAGTGTATGGAAGATATGTTCTTATTGTCATTGAGATTGCTCCAAAAAGCTATGGTGTTTTTTTGATGTGATTCATAGTAATTAGTGTACCATCTTTTGTATAGATTTGTAATTTGATTAGCAGCAATACATGCAATGCATCATTGAATCAAACTTTTTTGACATGCATAGAATAGGACTGAGTCTGACATACGAGTCTGATATATTGTTCAGGCAGTATTAGGTAGTTTGGAAATGCACATTAGGGATTGGGATATCTTGGCATATGCAATACGTTATTGTGGATCTTATGGCGGTCTTGGGTGGAAGTGATTGGACGTGCGCAGTGTGCCGAATGGGATGCCAAAGTTCCATGATGCATAATCCCACCCTTTTGGCCGCTACACAGTACACAATATAGGGGATTGGTGTAGAAGTATGTCAATTTAGTCACCTGACAAATTATGTTTTAGAACCACAGATGCTTTTTATATATATCGTAATTGACACTTTGATACACTGATCACTATGTACAATTATGATTGGTCCTTTTGTTTTAAGTTCACATCTATCATGTGTGTATAAAACCTGTTTTCTCATATTGTACTAATAAGCTTGAGTAAGGCTTATGGAAAAGCTGAAACATTGCACTGTTTTTGCATGCATGAGCTGTATAGTAAAGCCCTTTTATACATTTGGAGATGGTGATGCCTTGGAATGTTCTAAGACATGGTCATTAGTGCTCGACTAACTGTTGTCAACATAACAAGAAATGCCCACTTTGTGAGGTTTTGGTGTAAATAATATACCAAGACTGATGTCATGGGGAAAAAACATTCAGCAAAAGTGGATCCTATGGACATAAAAAAATCATCAACAAAAAGGGTTACAGAATGATACTGAGAATAATTCTGTGGTGCACAGTAAAGTAAACCACAGCCAAATACACTGCTGGTGCTCCAACTAATATGTTTGAACACACAAATCATAGTTCCTAAACATGGGTGAGGTCTAACAGGCAGGCTCGGACTGGGCTGCCGGGGGACCGGGGAATCCCACGGTGGGCCCCCCTACCCGAGTGCTGTGGGCCATGGAGGCAGTGCCGCCGCTCCCCGGGGGCCCAACCGACGCGCATTCCGGTCAACTGGTCGCCGGGACCCGCGTCCCGAGCGCCAAGAGGAAAGGCCGGTAGAGGGGTCCTAATGTCCCCGACTCCTGGAGGCTGCGCGGTGTCAGCGAAGCACAGATCCACTAGCGCTGCGCTCTGCTGACTCTCCACGGCAGCTGAAGGCGCTAGGCCTTCAGCCTTGGCCGGGCGCCGCGTACCCCTACTGCTGACGTAGGCGGCGCAGTGACGTCACTTCACCGCGCCGCCTATGCAGGGCGTCCGGAGCAGGAGCCTGAGCCAGGTAAGTGGCTGGCTGTTGTTTTTTTGTTAATTTTTTTTTAAACCTGACATACAAGGGGGGGGCCCTGGCTAAAGGGGGGCACCTTGGCTACAAGGCGGGGCCTGACTATAGGTTGGTCCCTGGCTACAAGGGGGGCCAGACTATAAGGTGGTCCCTGGCTACAAGGGTGGTCCCTGGCTTAAAGGGGAGACTGACTAATGGGGGGGGCCCTGGCTACAGGCTACAAGGGGGTCCCTGGCTAAAGGGGGGTAGTCTAAAGGGGGGCCCTGGTACCATGGGCGGTCCCTGGGTATAAGGGGGGTCCCTGGTACAAGGGGTCCCTTCTAAAGGTGGGGCATAGTACAAGGGGGGGCGCTGGCTACAAGGGGGGGGCGCTGGCTAGAGGGGGGGGCTGTAAAGGTGGTCCCTGGCTACAAGGGGGGGTCCCCCTGGCTACTAAAGGGGGGCCATGACTAAAGGGGGGCCCTGGTAACAAAAGGGCGTCCCCTGGCTAAAAGGGTCCCTGGCTAATGGGGGGCCCTGGCTACCGGGGGGCCCTGACTAAGGTGGTGCTTGGTACAAGGGCGGCCCTGGTCTTACAAGGGGGTCCCTGGCTACAAGGGGGGCCCTTTGACTATAGGTGGTCCCTGGATACAAGGGGGCAACTGGATAAGGTGGTCCCTGGCTACAAGGGGGGCCCTGGCAACAAGGGGGGGGGGGGCATGACTAAAGGTGGTCCCTGGCTACAAGGGTGGCCCTCGACGAAAGGTGGGTCCTGAGCTAAAAGGGGTCCCTGGTACAAGGGGGCCCATGATAAAAGGGGTCCCTGGCTACAAAGGGGGGTTCCCTGGCTACAAGGGGGGCCCTGGCTACAAGGTGGGGCCCTGACTACAAGGTGGTCCCTGGCTAGCAAGGGGGCGGCCCTGGCTACTAAGGGGAGGCCTGACTACTAGGGGGGCCCTGACTTAAAGGTGGTCCCTGGCTGACAAGGGGGTCCCTGGCCTAAAGGGGGGCCCTGACCCTAAAGGGGGGCACCTGACCTAAAAAGGGGTGCCCTGGACTACAAGGGGGGGCCCGACTAAAGGTGGTCCAATGGCTACAAGGGGGTCCATGGCTACAAGGGGGGCCCTGACTACATGTGGTCCTTGGCTACAAGGGGGCCCTGGCTAATGGGGGGCACTGACTTAAAGGGGTCCCTGGCTACAAGGGGGGCACTGAATAATGGGAGGGCACATGGCTTCAAGGGGGGGCCCTGGCTACAAGGGGGTCCCTGGATACAAGGGGGGGGCCCTGGCTACAAGGGGGTCCCTGGCTACAAGGCGGCCCCTGGCTACAAGGGGAGCCCGGAATATAGGTGGTCGCTGGATACAAGGGGGCCCTGACTAAAGGGGGGTACCTGGCAACAGGGGGTCCCTGGCTACATGGGGGCCCTGTCTTCAGGGGATCCCTGGCTACAAGGGGTGCCCTGTCTAAATGGGGTCCCTATCTACAAGGGGGCACTGGCTACAAGGGGGGGGGGGCCCGACTACAAGGGACGGGTCCCTGGCTACAAAGCTGGTCCTCGGCTACAAGGGTCCTGGCTACAAGGGGGGGTCCTGGTTACATAGGGGGTCCTGGCTACAAAGGGGGGTCCTGACTACAATGGGGGAGCTGACTCACAAGGGGGGACCTGACTACAAGGGGGGGCCCTGGCTACAAGGGGGGCCCTGATAAAAGGGAGGTCCCTGGGGCTATAAAGGGGGGGGGGGCCTGGCTACAAAGGGGGGGCCTGACTACAAGGGGGGCACCTGGGAATACAAGTGGGTCCCTAGCTATAAAGGGGGGGTCCCTGACTACAAGTGGGTCCCTAGCTACAAGGGGGGCCCTGACTACAAGGGGGGTCCCTGGCTACAAGGGGGGTCCCTGGCTACAAGGGGGGTCCCTGGCTACAAAGGGGTCACTGGCTACAAGGGGGCACATGATAACAAAACGGGCCCTCACTACAAGGGGTCTTGGGTACTAAAGGGTCCGCTGGCCTACAAAGGGGGTCCCCTGAGCTACAAGGGGGGCCTTGACTAAAAGGAGGCCCTGACTATAAAGGGAGGGCCCGGGTACCTATATGGGGGCCCTGACTAGAATGGGGGGGCCCGACTACAATGAGGCCCTGGCTATCAGTAAAGACGTTTGACTACCTACAGGGGGGCCCTGACTACAAGGGGCCCTGGCTACCTAAATACTATAAGGGGACCCGACTACCTACACAGTAGCTAATAGGGGGGGCCTGACTTCCTGCACACTAGTAAAAGGAGGCCCCTAACTACAGTTTACTACCTAAAGGAGGACCAACCTAAATGCCCTGACGAAACTTAACTAAGAGCCTTAACTGCCTGTATATACTTCATGGGAAGCACTAACTGCCTGTATAATACCTAAAGGGCGGGTCCACTAAATGCTTGTAAGTCCTATATTTAAAGGGGACACTACTTACTACAGCTAACCTAACTGGGAGAAACCCCCCCCCCCCCCCCCCCCCACCTACCTACTGACTGGGGCCATTGCCTATTGCCTACCTACCTAGGGTCTTGTCTACCTAGCTGGGTAATATAATTGAGAGGGAAGCAGCCATAGGTGTCCCCCCCCCCACAGCCATCACCCATCCAGAGGGTAGTCTGTCTCCCCACCCTACCAACCCCTTAGGAGAGCTAGGCCTCTAAGTTATGGCTTGTACCCGCTCTCCCACCGCCTGTGGAAGTTTGTACAGAGTTGGGAATAGATAAAGAGATGCTGGAAAAAATTGGGGATTCTAAGATATTTGTTGTGTAATTTCTGCAAGGGATGTGTCAGTGGCCGGGACGAAGGTCATCATGGATGGCGGAACTGATGCAAGAAGAATAAAGGGAATAAGAACGACTAAGAGAAGAGAACGACATCATCAGATATGATATCTCCGGTGAGTCCTGATTTTACCTTCTATATTGGATCAGTGCTGTGATCACTGTAATGTGACTGTGACCTGAAGTGATATAGTGTGTCCTGACCTCTATGTCGGTCTCTCTATGGCGGTGTTGTAGGTTATCCTTTGATTGGTTCTGACCTCTATGTGGGTCTCTATATGGCCGGTTGTTGTAGGCTATACTTGAAGCTGGTGTTCTGACCCTCTATGTGGTCCTCCTATATGGAGGTGTTGTAGGTTATTACCTGAGCTGGTGTCTGACCCTCTTATGTCGGTTCTCTTATATGGCGGTGTTGTAGGTTCATTACTGAGCTGGTGTTTGACCTCATGTGGTATCTATATGGGGCAGGTGTTGTAGGTCATACCTGAGCTGGTGTCTGGACTCTATGTGGTCTCTATTGGCGGAGTTGTTAGGTTATATCGGCGCCAGTATAATCCCAGTGTACATGAGTCCCTGATTGACCCTGTGATAAGGGAGTTACGGACTATTTACTTTCTTGATGGTGTTTATTTTTAGAAGGTGGTGAGGTGACGCGTGACCAAGGGGAAAACATGGTGGGGGATATTGTATGTGGGTGGAGGGGGATATTGTATTGTGCGTGGAGGGGGGTATTGTATGTGGGTGAGAGGGGGATATGTTATGTGGGTGGAAGGGGGAATATAGTATGTGGGTGAGAGGGTGGTGGGTATATTGTATGTGGGTTGAGGGGGATATTGTTTGTGGGTGGAGGGATATTGTATGTGGGTAGAGGGATATTGTATGTGGGTGGAGGGGTGATTGTATGTGGGTGGAGGGGGATAGTGTATGTGGGTGGAGGGGGGTTATTGTAGGGGGGTGGAGGGGGATATTGTATGTGGGTGGAGGGGAATATTGTATGTGGGTGGAGGATATCTTATGTGGGGTGGAGGGGGATATTGTATGTGGGGTGGAGGGGGATAGTGTATGTGGGTGGAGGGGGATATTGTATGTGGGTGGAGGGGGTAATTGTATGTGGGTGGAGGGGGATATTGTATGTGGGTGGAAGGGGTTATTGTATGTGGGTGGAGGGGGATATTGTATGTGGATGGAGGGAGCTATTGTATGTGGGTGGCGGGGGGATATTGTAGTGGGTGGAGGGGGATATTGTATGAGGGTGGACGGGAGTTATTGTATGTGGGTGGAGGGGATATGGATCGGAGCTACTTAGCCCTGTGTCTATGATATGTCTAGGATCTGTGACATATTTGTGATCTCTTTGCTATTGTTCTACACAATAATGTTCTGTTTCGCACACTGTATTTTGGTGTAAAAATGCGGCGCGATTATGTACCGAGAGGCTGGTAATATTTTCATGAACAGTAGGGTGTGGGCCCCGAAAAAAGATTCAAACTCCCCTGTGGGCCCCAGACCCCCTCCAGTACGACTCTGCTAACAGGTGATGACTAGTGTTAGCGACTTTCGTTGGCAATCGACATACGGATAGGATGGTCGATAGTCGACCATCATCGACAAGATAGTCGATGGTCGTGAGTAGATTTTGATCGATGACCATTTAAAGATCTAATGGGAGAGAACAACCCTGCTTTCTTACACCAAACACGGGCTGGAACGAGAAGATGGTATAACTCCACAAACAGTCAAATGGCTACGTGATACATCTTAGGCAAACACACTTAGGTTATAAAGCCACAGAAAAATAACTCACCACACCATTTCACTATCCCTGTCTTTGCACCACAACATGACCCTTTTTAAACATGCATGACCCACAAATTAAAAAGTGCCAGTAGGCAGTATGATTTGAACATCATTTTACGTGAATGGACATTGAATCTCCCCTGTCCTGAACGCCAGCAGGAGTCCCAAACCTGCAATGACCCCCAGATTTAAAAGTAGACCGGAAAAAGGAGTCTTTTCAACCACCATTTTGTTGAAATGGACATTTGGACTATACCTGTCCTGGGCCACAGCATTGAGCCCCAACCTGCATGACACCAGATTAAAAAAGTGCCGGAAAAAGGAGCTCTTTCATACAAACATTTTAGTTTCAATGGACATTGATGTTACCTGGTCCTGGACCAGCAGTATGACTAACTAAACCTGTCTGGGACACCAAATTAAAAACAGTGCCTGGGAAAATGAAGTTCTGTGAACACCCATTTTAGTTTCACTGGAAATTGACTATACCTGTCCTGGTCCGCAGCATGAGCCCAAACCGCGGACCCAGATTAAAAAGTGCCGGAAAAAAGGAGTCTTTCAACCACATTTTTGTTTCACTGGAACATTACTGTCCCTGTCCGGAGTAGCGCTCACCCCTCCGTACTGAGTGCGGACAATTGAGCTTCACTTGGAAATACTGGTGGTTAACGCTCCTGTTGCACCCAGGTGACCCTTTTTCTTGGACCATTATTTTTCTCATTTTACTCAACGTTTGCTGGGAGGGAAATGGTCTTGTTACTTTGTTCTCTGTCGGTGCTCACATACTCATGTCTCTGTATAATCCTACATTCTGGTCAAGTTTTCTGTTACCTCCCTTGTTACAATTCAGAGGAATTTTTTTTACCTGCTATTTGTCATGCAAGTATTTTAATAGTTTAATTCTAGAAAAAAACATTCATTTTTAAAATTGGAATGGAATCCCACCAATATCTTTGTTTCTCTTTTTTAATTGTATTAAATGGGTTGTCTCCAATTACAGGGATTGATAGCATTTGTTAAAAGATCTTGCAAAACACATGTCATTTTGCAATATGGATGTCCATTAACAGTGTCCTACTTATTCCTGTTTTGACAGCAACCATCACCTTGAGCCACTCTATTGTCAATTGTCAAAGAACCAAATTGTCTGTTAGAAACAACATTTTTTTATAATAGGACCTGTAGTATATAAATGCTGTATGTCACAAGCACAATAATGCCCCAAAAATTCAATAGCATGACCATTTGAGCCACTTTGGACAATTGTGAGAACAAATGTCTGTTGAAAACAACATTTTTTTTATTAATTGGACCTGTAGTATTGCGGCTTTTCAATGCAGGCATGACCCAAAAAAATTATAAAAATGACTCTCAGCCACTGTTAAAAAATTTGTGAGGGAGAAAATGCCACTTGAAGCCACTTTCTGTTTCCAAAGGTCCATGAAATTATAGCTGTATATCACAGAAACATGACCTCAATAACCATTGACAATGCGAAAAATTGTAAAGATTAAGTGAGTAATATGGGGAATACGGTGTTGTTCATGAAACCTTGCTGTTTTTACAGTCTCCTCACAGCAAAACCAGCCAAAATGAACGTTGGGGAAAAAGAGAATAAAATTGCAGTAAGAAATGATCAGTTAAAAAAAAAGTTTTTCAAGAGGACCATTTCTGTTTTGAGAGGAATGTGAAGTAGACTGGCTACTAATCGGTGACTCGGCAATTGGGGCCACTACATCATCAGAGATCCATGTCTGATTCATCTTGATGAAAGTCAAACGGATCCACATTATCTATGGAAGCCTTCTGTGATGCGATTTATCTGAAAAATGACTCCTCCTGCTGTGCTCGAAATCTGCTCAGATATGACGCTGCTGCTGGCAGGACAACACAACATGGCGTGGGAGCCAGCTTGGGGCCATTTGTCATTTCTGGTATACCAGAAGTCTATTGGAACACCATCCCAATAATCGGGTTGTTGAGACGAAGATAGTCGTGCACCATAATTCTTAAGTGGCCTCTGTGTGTTGATGTGTGCCCTGCATTGCATGCGTTGGTGAGTGGGGGTTAAATAAAGATGGCCACGAGGTTCATCCCATTAGGCTTCTGCCACCTTGACTGCTGCTGCCCTACGGCTACTGGCACTCTACTGCTGTCACGTGCTGATGTTGTTCCACCGTGAATTTTGGGGAACGTGAAGCGAAGCAGATGTCCTCAGTTGATCAATCAAGGCAAAGGTCTACATTTCCTGCATTTTTACACTCTATTTGGGTGGGGGGAAAGAAAGTGCTGAGTTTTGTTTTGTACTGGGGATCCCAGAGGGTGGCCTACCAATAAATGTTGTTTCACTTTTGATGGCTTAAGGCGAGGATCATGTTGTAGGAAATGGAGCAAACCAACAGCACTCATGTGAGAGATGGAGCCTTGATTTCCCAAGCCTCTGGGTTCGAGGGGGCACTAGCAAACTGATCTTCCTCTTCTTCCTCCTCAGCCTCAAATTCGCACAGATGGTGCAGAGCTCTTTACATGCTCCACTCTCGGTGGCTCAAACACCCCGAGGTCCCGCACCGCTGCTTGTCAGGCCCATGTGTTCACTTGTTACTGCGTCATGGCATGGCGCTGCTGCCACAACGCTGGAGCATGTGGACGGTGGAATTCCAGCATGTTGCACGTCCAGGCAATATGAAGGTTGAAGGCGGCCGAGCTGACACTGCACGCAGCCTGGCGGGACGAAGCAGGGTTGGCGGAACGGCGGAAGTGCGAACTTAGGACTTCGAGCCTTCCTTTGTGTGTCTACTAGACCGGGGTAGCTCGTTAGAAATTTATGGACGACAAGGTTAATGACATGTGCCAGGCAAGGGATGTGCTCCAGCTACCAATACTTAAGGGCGAGCCAACAGATTTCGCCCGTCTAGCGCAAAACCCACCTTCCCTGGCCAAGACTCTTGTCACACAGCACTGCGCTCTGGTCTCGTTGCGGAGAGACGTCCACAGCTCCTGGAACTGTGTCGTGGGTCGGTCTCCAAGACAGATTTATTTCAACACGGCCTGGTTTCTCTGGGGCATGCGTGGCCTACACAGTGGTCCTTGGGGAAAGGGGGAACCCTGCACCTCCCTGGCGGTTTTGAAGTGTGTGTGCCGAGGCCTGGAGACAACCGTCCACCAGAGACATCCACCCAGCTCACCAGTGAGCTGTCACAGAGATTATAGCGGCCTTGGCCGTGTTACCTAGTCCATGTGTCGGTGGTCAGATGGACTTTTCGGCACTGATGCTAGACTAACGCCGCTTGGACATTTTTAGATTAACACGTGGATGGCCAGGGAGGGATGGCTTTTCTGGCAAAGAAATTGCCTGCTTAGGCATCTGGTATTGGCGGGCAGGCAAGGGCCATGAAGTGGCGGAACTCGGCAGGCAAGGGCCATGTAGTTGGCGGAACATCTGTGTCCACCAACATTTCACGGCAAATGGCCTGGGCAATGCGGACATTCAGGCTTTTTGGCTTTGGTGATGGTTTGGGTAAAGTGTTTCTTCTGTCCCAACCGGAAGACAGAGGCTGGCTGATAGACTGGCACTGTACGGCGTGCATGTCATCAAGCTGGAGCGGAGGAGAAGGGTAGGATGGGTCACTGGTGGTTGATGGTGGTACTCGGGCGACGGTGGATGGCTGAAGCGGAGGCTGAACCCTGATCATGAATTCTGAGGGACATGGGCAGCTGAGGAACGCTTTGTGGTGGGGAGGAGGAGGAGGCGGAGACAGAGGGTGTGACAGTGGTTGGCAGGGCCGGCGTTGGTCTGGCCTTTTTTGGACCCAAATGTTTGCCTCCCATTTCAACTCATTTGCATTCGCTGCATGTGACTAGACATGTTGGTGGTGGTTAACCACTAACAGGTTTTTGCCTCTACTTATGCGTTTACGGCAAAGGGCGGCATATGACATCGCTGGTGTGAATCAGAGGACTTGCCTCAAAGAAGGGCCCAGGCTTGAGGTTAGGTCCTGGACCTTTTGAACGGCGAATAAGTGAGGAGGCGCGTTTCCGTGACCGTGGCTGGCGGAATCATATCAGCGGATTCTGCGACCGCCCTCTCCCTTTTTGAGGCGGGGACCCGTACTGACACTACCCCATCGTCTTCCTTCCTAGTCAGTTGTGAATTGCGCTCGCAAGCAAATTCTGCACTGAAAAGACCAAGGGCTAGGATCCGCATGTTGTCACTCTCATCATCAACACAAAGGTGACTTGGTCGTCCTGCTTCTGCATCCACGGAGATGCGGGCTACAAGCAAGAGGGACTGCAGGCGTTTGTGGCCGACCGCCCCGGGATTTTTGCGATTGACCGGCTTCCTTTCCTCTCTGATGGCATCAGAACTGGGCATGATTCAGAGCAGAGAAAAATCATTCCTCTTTGGCCTATTGATCTTTTAACATGCCTTCTGACCCCAACCGCATTTTGTCATCAAAGAGGTCTTCAGAAAAATGGATTAGCCACAGTGGTGGGTAAACGAGTTGACATTTGGGCCAGATGATGGTGGACGGATGCCTGGTGATTTGTGATGACGGAAATTTTGTGGCCGGTGACTGGCGGAGGACGAGGAGGTAAGACTGCTGGATGCAGGTTGCATTAACCACTGAAGGACAGATTGGCGACGCTGTTCGTTACTGGATTCACAGGGCCCTGACCCAGCGATGACAGGCCTGACGGTCCTGCAACTGACGATCCGCTGGCATGCGTGTTGTCGCCAGCACTGGAAGGAGCACCTTCTCTCGTACCTCTACCTCCATGTTCCACCCCCTCTTTGCTCGCTTACCACCTGAATTTCGCTCCATGTTCAGAAATATAAAAATTTGAGAAGGTATGGAAGAGTTTTGGAAAGTCTCATTGGGAGGAAGAATTCACTTCACTGCATCCCCCACTGACAGTTCTCTCCCCCCAAACATCTAATCTAGTCAGAACACAGCTTCCCCCACCACAGGACAATCTCAATTTACATGTTAATCAGCACAGCTCTCTTCCCCAATGCCTCTGTAGGAAGTCGCCACAGCTTGGGGTCAACCCATGAAAGTATCCTCATGTAACCTAATTAACACTGAACAAATGCTGGTCCAAGCTTGCAAGCTTCAAAGACTTTGCTCAATCCAACCCAGTCGGGTCGTCTCCGATATTTCATATCGATTTATAGGCGACCAGCTCATAAATGGTCCATGGCGAGTTCATATTTCAAAATATGGAACTCTCCCGCACGCACATTCCCATTTCCAGGTTTCCAAGGTGCAGGGGGACTGAGATATCCACAACCGGACCCCGAGAGTCCATAAGATAGGCGTGTCTCATATCCAGGCGTTGGGTAGATCCAGCCGGTTCTGATGATGCTACCGGCTCGGTTCTGTGCCAATGCCCTGCCGAGTTATAGTCCATTTTTGGGTTTGTATCAGAAACTGCATGACCTGAGTGGGAGGAGTTCATAGACCGTCCCAGGGGTGTGTAGGGGGCTGCCAAGTGGGCTGCCCCCTCACAGATATAAGCCGGAGCCAGGGGTGGCTCTTCCTGTTGATCCAGGAGGGGGGCCACCTAAGAACAGTTCCAGGACATCCGCACGCAGCAGCCAGGCCACATATGCCCCCCATGTGGCCGGGCCCCAAGCAACAAGGTAACTTGACTTATTTTAACTGCCTTTTGTCTGTAATCCATAATTGTATTTGCACCTCTCTCTGACCTGTATATTATTATCCATCTTGTACATATTACCTGTCTAGTGTGCCCTTCAAGGCTAATTAAATCTATAAACTTTAATCTGAGTTAGTCTGTCTTGATCAACGGCCTCACACGCCTAATTCTCGGTCTATAGTATATAGCTACCCAAGGGTTGGTTCCTGACCCTGCTATAAGTCGGTAACGGACCGGTCTTATAACTAAACGAGCGAACTGGTCCAGCATTTGTTGTTTCCCTGTGCCAGTGTGGGCAAGGGTTAACAGTGGAACAGTATCTGGCTGACCTTGAGCTCCCCCTAGTGGGCAGCGCAACGTCGAGATACACCCCAAGTCAGGCCGTCGTCCCTCAAGCGGGCCGGCGGACTAGGCTGTTTTCGTCACATATTGGTGGCAGAGCGGTGGGATCAAGACAATAGTGTTTGTGAGTGCGCGTGCTGTACTCCCAAATACTAAGGACTACCAGCAGTGGTTTTTGCTGCTGGGGTCTTAAGATTAACTCAGCACTAGACCAGTCAGAGTGCAAATACAAGGTTTTGGGTGCATTCAGGTTGCAGTTTTTGTGTCAAGTAACCCAGTGTTGCGTTGCAAGGATGGCTGGTCGTGGCAAGGGCAGAGCTGTAGGCCCGGAGGAAACAGTCGGTGAAGTTAGCCAGGAGGAGCTCGGCCCAGGCCAGGCTGTGGACTATGAAGGCGAGGGGGAGTCCGGCTCGGGCTCCTCAAGGAGCCAGTCACAGGTGGTCGATGGCGCAGTGGGCAGCTCACTTTCGGCTATTCTCCTGCAAGCTGCCCTGGCTAAGCTTGAGGCTGGAGACCTCGACGCCTACAAGGCCCTCCTAGCAGCTGCAGAACGTCGCGAGCGGATAGAGGCGGAAGCTGCAGAACGTTGTGAGCGGCTAGAGGCAGCAGCTGCAGAACGTCACGAGCGGCTAGAGGCGGCAGCTGCAGAACGTCACGAGCGGCTAGAGGCGGCAGCTGCAGAACGTCGGGAGCGGGCCGAGGAACGTCAGCGGGACCGTGACCACCAATTACAGGTGCTACAGCTGGAAAAGGCCAAGTCCACCCCGGCCAGTGAAGAGCCTCCTCAGACCCAGGTCCCAAAGTTGAGGGCGGAGGACTTTCCCATGCTGGATAAAGGTGGAGACCTGGACACCTTCCTGCTGGCATTTGAAAAAATTTGCCGCCAGCACCATGTGCCTGAGGACCAGTGGGTTCGGTTTCTGACTCCTCGTCTCAGAGGTAAAGCTCTGGAGATCTTCGGGGACCTGCCCAGCGAGTCCACCCTGACCTACGAGGGAATCAAGCAGGCACTGATCCGGCAGTACAATCTCACTCCTGAGATGTACAGGAAGAAGCTCCGGAGTTTGCAGCGGGGTCCTACAGACAGCTGGGCCGACCACATGCGGGCCCTCCAGAGAGCAGTCGACCAGTGGACCTCGGGGCTAAAGATCACCACCGTCCAGCAGCTGAAGGAGCTCATCGCCACGGAGCAGTTTTTGTGGAACTGCCCAGAGGACCTCCAGCAGCACCTGCGTGACCAGAAACCTGTGGGGGCCACCGCCACAGCAAGCCTCGCGGATGAGTATGCCAACAATCGGGCACCGGAGGCCAGGAAGCACACCAGCTGGAGAGGGGGTAAGATGCCCGCAGGGCCAGTTGTCCATACCCCTAAGCCCAGGGGGTCCCCAGCCCATGCTTCCATATCTGCGGGGGAACCCTGACTCTGTCACCTTTGCAAACAGCCGGGACATTTCAAGGCCGCATGTCCCCAGCGCCAGAAGGGCCCGTCCCAGTCCCCTTTTCCAAGGCCCCCCCAATGTTTTGTGTGTGGGTGGGGGTGGGGGAAGGCCCCTTGATAACTACCAGCCAGTCACCGTAGGCCGGTCTGTTGCCATGGGACTCTTGGACACCGGCGCGGAGATGACTGTGGTGCGGCCTGAGCTGGTGTCCCCAAAGGACATGATACCCGGAAAGACTTGCGCTGTCTCCGGAATTGGAGGCGTTGTGCCGGCGCTGCCAGTTGCCAGGGTGTATTTGGACTGGGGTGCCGGGCAGGGAATGCGGGAGGTTGGAGTGTCGCCGAACATTCCGGCTAGTATTTTGTTAGGGACAGACTTGGGGCGGCTGGTAGCCCGTTTTGAGGCCCCTGAAGCCCCAAGGTCTGCTCCCCCCAAATGTGATATGTCATCCAACCATGTTAATGTTGCAAACAATGTTATTAATATGCATACTGATGGGAGTATGGGGGTGGGTGACATGGTGTGTCCCTCTCCATCCTGTGGAGAGGAGATAAGGTCAGCAGGTTGCAATAGGGCAGCAGGGTGTGTCCAGCAAGCCTGCTGGGATTTGTTGTCCTCTGGTGTGGCATCAGAGGGGACAAACAGGGGGCAGACCGCTGTGGTGGGGGAGCATGCAGGTGAGGCAGGGCTCCCAGGAAAGGCCACAGGGCAGGGTCTCCCCACAGCCAGGGCAGACAGGGGGCAGGTGAGGCAGGGCTCCTCATCTAATGATCGCTTCTAAGCTCTATGAAAGGTATTTACCTATTTGTCTGTGCAACATACGCTACTAGTCTGCCATGACTGTACTATATGCAATGCTTTTAACTGAAACGTTTTAAGAAAGCTATTGTTTATAATAAAGAAAAGTTGTATTCCAAGAAATACGGGTCCACGAACTCATTGTGAAATGCTGAAATTTATGGGATCCAAAGGGAAGATTCCTATGTGGGACCTATGAGCGTTTTGTTGCTAAATATGTATATGCGGACACATATCGAATATTAAGTGACTGTTGTTCCCTATACCGCTATAAGTGACTTCGACTAAAGTATTTAAATATGTCGTTTGAGGAGTTAGCAAAAATGACGGACAACCGGGCCGAGATGTTTTCCTTCTCTGATACTGAAAGATCAGAGATTTTTAAACAAGTACAAGAGTCAGGACTTGATTGGAATCAGGTGGTAAAAGGAAAAGGTGTCGACTATCCTAAACGCCTTGAAACCATGAAAAGAAAGGAAACAAGTTTAACACTGCATGCTACAACGCTCACAGAATACATCAAAACAAATCGTATTCCAAGAGGACTAAGATCACCGCTTCAACCAATACTATTACCGGATGATTTGAAATATAAAGAACGTTGGTTCGCACTAAGCAACAGATACTCCATGGATTTGATATATCTGACTATCCAACATATCCAAGAAGCATTGGTGAACATCAGACAAGAAATTAGTAACCTTGAAGGAGAATTTAAGAAACAAGTGCCTGCAGAGCAGTTCAAAATAACGCAACAAGAAATCACTACATCTTTGGAAAAATTTAAAACACAACAACTACAGATTAAGCTCAAAAAGTTTGAACGTGATATGAAAGATTATTTACATGGACGTGTATACACATGGGCGGAGGACCGCACTAGAAATCGCAGGGCTAATAGATTTTCCAAACAAAATAAGAACAACTTGGATAACGCATCTACATCGGAGGAGTCTGACTGGAGTGCTACAAGACAACTTAGATCTAACAAACAAGAAAAAGGAAAAAATAAAGATTTTTTAGAAAAATCAACATCACAGGAAGACATCGAACGTGGAGCCAGTGGTGGGAAAGACGACGGTGGCAAAATAAAAGGACAAGTTGGTCGACCAAGAAAGAAAATATAGAGGATTTACTTATTAATATTTCTGATAAACATCTTTCCACAGCACAAAGTTCCATTATCAACAAAGGACTTAATTTTGTACCCACATTCTCGCTTAATTCTTTTGATTTTCAGGTGGACTTTTATAAATTTTGTAGAAATTTACGATTAAAAATTTTCTTTCAGCAGCAAAAATCAGAATGGCTATGAATACAGTAGTTCCTAGAAAATTAAGGAGTAAAGGTAATTTTGATCCGGAAATTAAATGTAAGACCTTAGAAGTCTTTGAACAAACAGTGAAAAAAGAGGTATTGGATATGTGGTCTAGGGGAGAAAATAGTAAGAAAAGAGAAAGGGACAACTTAACCATAAAAGAAAAAAATGCACTAAGAGAAGTAAAACAGGATAGTGCGGTCATTGTAAGGAAGGCTGATAAAGGAGGGGCTAATGGTCCTTATGAACAGTACCCAATATATTGAGGAAGCTGATTCCCAATTAACGGATAGAAACATCTATCTCCCGTTAGATAAAGACCCCACAAAAGAGATACAACAAATTATTCAATTAACACTAGAGGAGGCATTTCAACTTAACCTCATTACAGAACAAATCAAAAAATCTTTGGTCAGGGACACTCCAAGAGTTCCCATTTTTTATTTGGTCCCTAAGGTCCACAAGTCCTTACAGAATCCACCCGGGAGACCAATTGTCTCCGGGGTGAATTCTGTTATGGAACCCTTAGCAATATATGTGGATGCTTTCCTACAAAAACAGGTTGATCGTCACTTGCATTGCTTAAAGGATACAGGGCAATTCCTCAGGTCCTTGGAAACTATAGACCATACACAAGTCACCATCATGGCTACCCTGGATATTAAATCCCTCTATACTAACATCCCCATTGATCAGGGACTGCAAGCAGCACGTGAAGCATTAAGTGAAGATCCAACTCTAGATAATGCGTTTATAAGTTTTTTGATGTCATTGTTAAATATTATACTAACAAAATTTTTTTTTCGTTTTGGTGAACAAATTTATTTGCAACAACAAGGGATTTCTATGGGGTCTCCAACTGCCCCTAGCATAGCTAACCTATATATGGTTGGATTTGAAAGTCGGTATGTGTTTTCCTCTGATTTTGCTGCATCCATTGTGAGTTGGAAGAGATATGTGGACGATGTTATATTATTTTGGGGAGGTAGTGCAGAACACCTTGAAGAATTTCTTACATTTTTAAATACACGTGTTCCTCTTATCCAATTCACAATGGAGAAACATAGCAGCAAAATACAGTATCTTGATGTTGAGATTAATAAAGGTATAGATGGTTTTGTTACTAGTCTTTAAGCAAAAAAGTTGAGCGAAATAATGTCTTACATAAAGCCAGTTTCCATTCCCCCCAGGTATTTAGGGGTATACCAAAAGGACAATTTATCCGTGCTAGACGGATTTGCTCCTCTGATGAGTTATATATAGAGGCTACTAAGAAACTAATAGAGAAATTTAGTGCAAGAGGTTATAATAAAAAAGAACTGGAAATACTAGAGGAGGAAATCATGAAAAAACCAAGGGATGAGTTGTTAAGGGATAGATCTATGATAGAAAAAAGAAAAGAGAACAGATTAATGTATCTGTCCAAATATGACCACCATGCTAAGTTGATAAAGAAAAGTATATGTAACAACTGGAATATTTTGCAGAGTGATGAACAATTTGGCTTTTTGTTCTCACAAACACCGAGATTTGTTTACAAGAAGGGTCGCTCCCTAGGTGACACATTAGTTTCTTCAGATTTGAGAACAAACAGGACTGAGACACAACATTTTTTGCAAACACAAAAAAAGGGCACATTCCCATGTCTGAATTGTCTCAATTGCACTTCTATAATAAAAGGATCTGAGATTTGTCATCCAATGAAGGGGTACAAAATCCCCATTAAAAAATATTACACATGTGAATCAAAAGCAGTAATATATATGCTAAAATGTCCATGCGGACCGATCTACATTGGTCAAACCAGCAGGAAAATCAAAATTCGCCTTAATGAACATAGAAGTGCAATTAGGAACTACAAACAACAAAAACAAAAAAAAGAACAGACAAAGGAGGTTGATGCTGGTACAAGTAAAAGCTACGGAGAAACCTCTGTAGCAAAACATTTTTTTGAGCAAAGACATAATGTATCAGACTTGAAATGGTGTATTCTCGATAGTGTTAAAGGAAATAATGTAGATCAGATTAAGATACACTTACTAAAAAGGGAAACATACTGGATAGTGTCTTTTGATTCCAAAAGCCCGAATGGACTCAATGAAGAATTGAGTTTCAAAGTGTTTTTAAAATAATTTCTTTTTGTTTAACTAAGGGTTAACCAGAAAGGGTTAACATGCATATAAAGGGAAGGCAAACCTAGAACACGCATGCTTGAGAAAGAGGGCGTTGATCCCTTGAAACGTTGCATCTTGCGGCGTTCACCAAGCCGGTTGTCCATGCTGCTCCTCATCTAATGATCGCTTCTAAGCTCTATGAAAGGTATTTACCTATTTGTCTGTGCAACATACGCTACTAGTCTGCCATGACTGTACTATATGCAATGCTTTTAACTGAAGCGTTTTAAGAAAGCTATTGTTTATAATAAAGAAAAGTTGTATTTCAAGAAATACGGGTCCACGAACTCATTGTGAAATGCAGGGTCACCCCACAGCCAGGGCAGACAGGGGGCAGACAGCTACAGTGGGGGAGCATGCAGTTGAGGCAGGGCTCCCAGGAAAGGTCACAGAGCGGGGGTTCCCCACAAGGATGTGGGGGGCCAGTTTGGCCAAACAGACTGGGATTATTAGACGCCCAGGGGAAGGAGCCCCACCAGCGGGTTTCAGCGGTGTGGCCCCTTCACCGCAGTGGGAGGGCCCCGGAGCCAGGAGGCCCCAGGGGCCGACGGGGTACCCCCTCGGCCGGTAAGTGCCCGGGAAGGTGGGGGGCCAGGGGAAGGTCCCTGGAACTGACAGATGACGTGGCATCTCCCATTCTGGCCCCGTCTAGTCGAGAGTTTTAGGCAGCGTTAGAGCCGGGACGCCCGAAACTCCAAGGGCAGGGGCCAGCCCCCTTGGACCGGACACCCCGGGGGTGGGCTGGGCAAGGAGGCTGTACCACGTGAGGGCCACCGGGTTACCGGGGGCGTGCCCGGGGCCGAGGTTTGGGGGTACCCTATCCGTTAGGCGGAGTTGTTTTGGGGTTGGCACGAGATTTCCGATGGGGGGACACCTAGGGGTCCCAAGACCAAGGAAAGGGTGGCCCAGCATTTCTAGGGCCCAAGATGGGGCTGATGTGGCTGCCTACTGCCTTCGTGTGACACCTGTCAGGGGGGGGGAAGGCGGAGCCGA
>JAODAL010031047.1:0-49025 GCA_025379985.1 Phyllomedusa bahiana | reverse complement strand
CATTAGGGTGGATCGGGGGCGAGCCATAGCTTTTCAATTTCCATCCTTTTAAGTGTATGCCCTGGGGAAAAGCAACGGGTTAAAGAAATTAGATGAGTGGCCCAAAATTAGTAAAGGATTTTGGGGGTTTTGCGGGGCCCCCCCCTCCCCCCCTGCCTTTTACCACCCAAAGAAACCTCCTTGGAAACCCCTATGCCTTCCCCTCGCCCAAAATTAAAACCCTTGGGATCCCCGTCTGGGTAGCGCAATTCACACAAATGGAACCGCCACCATTGGGTCTCAAAAAAATTGAGGAGTTGGGCCGGGGATGGAAATCTTTACCAGTTTATTCTGAAAAAGAAAAAAGGTTAGAGAGGCCATTTCCAGGGGGTTAAAGTTTTTCAGTTCTTTAAAGGGGGAGGGGTTATTGGAGCCATATATTGGGGTTTTAAAATTTAAAACCTTTTCCCCCTTTATACCCAGGTTTTCCAAAGGGTTTTGGGCCTGCCACCGGAAAGGGGGAAAAAGTTGCCCTTGAAAAAGGGGAAAAGGTTCTCCGGGGAGAATTGATGGGGAGAGCCCCCGTCTTGTTGGGGGTAATTTTGTCCCCCGGAGAGGGACCCAAATCAGAGGGGGAAGGGTGTGGGGGGGAGGGGGGGGTGGTGTTTTAAGGCCCCGTCTTGGTTTAAAAGGATGGGTCGGTTTGAAAAAGGGGAATATTTTAAAATTTCTCTGCCCCCGAACTTTAATACCCCTTATGCCCCCAGAGGGGCCCCTTTGATCGCCGCCCCCGGAGGGTTCTTACAAGCGAAAAAGGGGAGGGGGGAAAATGGGCAGTTTTTTTCCTCTCCCCTTTTTTTTAAGGGAAAAAGGGTTTTCCCGAGGTTGGTGGGGAAGTTAATGGGGGGCGAGGGAGAGGCATAAAAAACCCCTTTTGCAGTCAGGAAGGGACCAGAGAAACCATAGGGCCAAAGAGGGTTTTAAAAAAGGAACGGCCTTTGGTAGCCTGTGGGAAAAGCCTTCTCGGCATAAAAGGCTGGGGAAAGGCTTGTTGCGGTTGATGGTTTACCACGTCAACTAAGTAAATTTGTCGTTTTTTATAATCCCTCCCTCCCGGGGAAAAAAAGGCAAAAACCCCCACCTGATCTTTTTGTACTCCGGGGGGAAACCCACTGTTTAAAAGGGTTTTAAAGCTAAAATTTTAAAATAGATCTTGGGTAAAAGAATTAAGTTTGCGTTGGGCCCGGGAAACCTACCGGTCTGCTGGACCCCTTTCCCCGGGCATGGTGTTGGGGATGGCGGAGCCCCCCCATGAAATAAATTTATGGGAATTGAAAAACCATATGGGGGGGCTTAGGAAAACCTAGGAAGCCTTTTAAAATTAAGGTAGGGGAGCCCCATCGGGCCTTTTTGGGCTTTTCCTGAGGGAAGGGGGCTTTAAATGATTTCCCCCCGCCTTTTTTTTTCCCAATTGGGGGGCCTTTTCCCAGGGGGGGGCCCCAGGGGGGGGGCCCCCCATGGGAGGGGTTGGGAACAGGGGCCCCCCGCAGAAAAAAATTTTGAAAAGGGGTTTGACCCCCCATCCCCGGGACCGGAAGGGGGTGGGGGAAAGGGCGAAAGGGTTCAAAAAGGGAATTTTAAAGGGAATATATTTCAATAGATTTGGGTCCTTTCCCGCAAAGTACCTTCCCTACCCCTAAGGGCCTGGGGCTTGAATTTAAACTGCCCTTTCCCTTCAATTGTCGGGCTAATAATTTTAGGGGCCCCTTTTTTGGGCCTTACTCATATTTATTTTTTTTTGGGAATAGAAAAAGGGAGCTTCTCCGGGGTGGTGGGTACCCCAGGCCCCTTGGGGGACGTTGTGGCCCCAAACCACAAAACGCTCAGGGTGGAAACTGTGGGTGTTCAGTGCCTTTTACGCTCCCAAGCCCCTTTTAGCATAGTGGGGAAGTTTGGGGGACCTCTCTGAGTTTAAACCTTCTTAAGTTTAGCACCCAAAAGCAATACAGTTGCCCCCCGGGGCACTGCCTTTTGGGGTTCCCCAAAAGGGCCCCAAGGAGGCACCAAGCCAGCATTTTAGGGTTTTAAAATATGAGGGGAGAAATTTCCCCCAATTTGTCCCTCAGGGCCGGCCCCCTTGATGAGGGTTTTTCGTTTTTAAACCCCCCAAAGGCATAATAGTGCGCGGGATTTTCAGGTTTTAGGGCGGGCCGTGATGGGGCATGACCCCCACCAGGTTATCGGTTTAAAGCGTTGGGGCCCCGCAATGGGACGCGAACCGGAAAAATTGCCAAAAAAAATAAGGGGCAAGCCCCGGTGTGGGTTTGGTGGGGGGGTGAAAAAAAGGAGAACTCTTTTTGTTTAAAGGGGGGTTGATTTCCCCACAGGTCCAAAAAAAGACCGGGGAGGGATGAGTTCCCAAAGGCTGCAGATAGCTTACCAATGCCTGACCTGGGCTTTTCCCGCCCGAAACGATTATCCATGGGTTCGGAAAAAAAATTTATGTTAAGGGCTCCACCCAGAAGTAGGGCCGTGGGGGAGAGGGTTTTGTTAAAATTTTTGGGAAAAGGGGCTCTTGGGTTTTGGGAAAAGGGAAAATTGGGGCTTGTTTTGGGGCGGGGGAAACTTAATAGCCCGGTTTTGGGTTGCCCCCACTTTGCTTTAAAATAATAAAATTTGGCCCCCCTTTCCCGGGGCAACCAAAAAATGCCTTACTTGCAAAAGGCAATGTTTGCTATCTTTTAGGGGCTTCCGCCTTCCCTTTCCCAAAACGTTTTAAAAGCAGAATAAGCGGGGGAAAAAAAAAAGGGGCAAAGTTTTAATGACCCTTTTTTGGGGGAAAGGGGGGTCTCCTTCCCAAAAACCCCCCAAATTTTTGCCCCTCAAGGAAAACAAAACCCTCCGGGCCAGCCTTTTGGGTTGAATTTGAGTTTAAGCCCTTTTAAAGTTTAAAATTGGGACGCCACTTTCCATAATGAAAAATCGCAAAGCCACCCGCACCGGGGAAAGGGTTTGGATATAGGAAGATCCCTACCCCCAAGGGTGGGGTTTTCCCCGTGTTTTAGGTAAACCCAAAGAGAAAGGGGCCCGAAGAGAAAAAGGGGAAAAAAAAAAAACAGGGGGGGGCGGGAAGGGGGGGAAAAACACAGACAGGGAGAACTAACCTAAAAGAGAGGGGTACAAAAGGGTTTAAAAAAAACCCCAAAGTAAAACCGGGTTTTTAAAGTAAGAACCAACCAAAAGAGGACGAATAAACCTCTGTTTTAACTTGTCACGGTTTTTTTGGGGGCCCAAGGCTAAAAGGGTCTCTAAAAGGGACCGAAAAAAAAGGGCCGTCGAGAGGCCCCGCCTTCCCGTTTTAAAGAGAAAAACGTTCCACAATTCCCTCGCGGGCCCGAAAGGCCCGGGGGGGGGGGGGGGAGAGGGAGTTGGGAAAGCCCAGGGAAAATTTTCTAAACAAAACACTACCCAAAAAATTTTGTGGACACAGACCAAGGGCAAAACCCGTTTTTCCAAAAAAAATAACATAAAAATGGGCCCCCCTAAGTAAAAACATATTGACATAAAGAAAAGGGCCCCAAGGGGGAAAAACAGCTCCCACAGAAGTGGGGTAAGCGGGGGGGCAAAAAACCTCCAAACTGAATTAAAACCCCGGATCAGCGAGGAGGAGAAGGCCATATCTTCTGGGATGGTGGAGATGCCCCTGGAGAGCGTCCCTTACAGCCTGCCGCGGGTTGCCAGATTGGCGGCAGTGGGGGTGGTAGAGTCGGCAGTTCCCAGTCTTCCATCCTTGGAGTAGGGATTTGCAAGGTATTGCAGAAAGTAGAAAGGTCCGGGAAGGCTTTGAGGACTGCTAGGCGACCTTCACTTCTGCTGATAGAGCAAATGGAAAATGCCACCTATATGGAATGCGACGTTCCTTCAGAATGGCAAGGAGCGGTCGTAGGTGGCGTCGTTTCTGCAGCGTGTGCCAGGACAGGTTAGAGAAGATCTGGATAGGTGCGCCCTTGTAGTCAACGTTGCGTACATGTCTGGCTTTCTCCATAATTGCCTCTTTCACGGAGTGGTCATGGAGGCAGCAGATGACATCTCTGGGGAGTGGGGATGAGCCCTTGGGCCGAAGCGCTCTGTGGGCCCTATCAAGCTTGATGGGCCGAGGTGGGGAGACCCCCAGCAGTTGGTTAAAGATAGTGTCCAGGGTGTCCTGCAAGTCCTCCTCTCCCTGTGGCTCAGGTATCCCCCTGACTCTGATATTGTTCCTGCGGCCGCGGTTATCTAAATCCTCCACATGACGCACCAGGTCTCTGACAATAGACATTTGAGCGGAGACAGAGGGTTGGAGCTGGGCAATATATTTCCGTGTGTTATCGTGGTCCTCCTCTAGCATCTCCACGCGGGACGCAATTTGTTTAATGTCCTGTCTTAGAATGGCAAACTCCTCCTTGCAGGTGGAGTTAATATCAGACAATAATGCCCGGAGATCGTCTTTAGTGGGCAGCTGTTGTATCATATCAGCCCATGTGTGGTGGGCTGGAGCATGGGGGCTGTGCATGGCAGGAGGGGAAGCAGGAGACCCCTGCCAGGAGAATACCCGCTGCCCGAGTCAAAGCCCTGCGAGGAGGGAGGGGGAGCAGGCCCGGGATCCCCGTTATCCAGGCCCACCAAGACCTCCAGAGGGGACCCCCCCGCAGGAGATTTAGGCTCCAAGGAGAGGAGGGGCGGGCTGGCTGCCACTGTGCTGTATGATGGCGTGGGCCGCTCCATGGGAGAAGATGGCAGCTGCACGTGTTCCCGCGGGATGGGGGACACTGGGGAGCCCGGTACCTGGATCTTCCCAGAGGCTGCCGTGGAGGACGGAGATGTGCCCAGTGCAACGTACACGGCGTTCAGGGCTCCCGTCTTCTGCCCGGATCGTGAGCTCTGCGCTGAAGAAGCCGGAGAAGCCACCGCTGTGAGGAGCGGGATTCGCGCGCCCGGAAGTGCGCGCTGCAGAGAGGCCTGTAGAGATGGCGACGAGCAGGCCTGAGGCGCCGCACCAGAGGACCCGCCACGGAGGTAAGAGTCCAAGGCTGTTTGGGTCCGCGAGTGGACCGAAGCCTGTCTGGGGGTATCAGGCGGCGGCTGGGTTCTTTTCTTTCCCATCTAGGGCTGGATAGACTGATAGGGCAGCAAATTGTGGTAGCCGGTAGCAGGAGCTCAGCTATGCTGCGACCATTCTCCTCGGCTTCCGGTCACGCCCCCACCACCATGCCTCTTTTAATACACGCCAATATCCTACTTGCCTTAGAGGCAGCTGATTGACATTGCATGCTTTTCTGTAGTCTATGATCTACAAGAACGCCCAGATCTTTCTCAACAAGTGATTCTCCAAGTTTTTCTCCCACTAGGACATATGATGCCTGTAGATTATTTCTACCCAGATGCAGAACCTTACATTTATCCACATTGAACCCCATTTGCCAAATGGATGCCCAAACTGCTTGTGTCCAGCTCTGCTTGCAATTTATGAGCTTGGTGTCATCTGCAAAAATTGAAAACCATGCTATTGATCCCTTCCACTATATCATTAATAAATACATTAAATAAAAGAGGACCCAATACTGAGCCCTGGGGCCACCACTCACAACTGGAGACCACTCAGAGTAGGAGTCATTTACCACCACTCTCTGAGTACGATCCGATAGCCAGTTTTTAATTCAATTACACACTGTTATCTCTAACCCAGTGGATTCTAATTTACCTAACAAACGCTTATGCAAAGTCTAAAAACACAATATCCACAGCGGCCACGCTATTGAGACTTCTACTCACCTCTTCATAAAAAACAGATCAGGTTGGTCTGACAGCTTCTGTCCTTAGTAAATCCATGCTGGCTATCACTAATAATATTGTGTTTGTCCACATATTTCTGTATATAGTCCCTTATGAGCCCCTAAAACATTTTTCCCAAAATAGATGTTAAACTTACTGGTCTACAATTACCTGGGTAAGACTTGGTGCATTCGAGACGAGACATTCTTGATAAAAATCTGCTGCCATCTACCAGGATGATGAAGATGAACGAGGGTGGATATTTCTGCAAGACAATGATCCCAAACACACAGCCAAAAAAACACTCACTTGGTTTCAAAGAAAATAAAGCTGCTAGAATGGCCCAGTGAATCACCTGAGCTGAATCCAATAGAAAATCTATGGAAGGAACCAAAGGAGCTCACGGAAGCTTCAGGATTTGAAAAGTATTTGTTGGAAAAATGGGCCAAATTCCCACTTGAGCAATGCAGGTGACAGGTTTTTCCATACAGTAAGCATCTTGTCATCACCAACAATGGCTTTTGTAGCAAGTATTAAATACATTTCAGTAAACGTGTTAAATACTTCTTCCCCTTGTCATCTCTCATAATAAACACATAACTTAATTTATGGACAGCTATGGTTTGATTTCTTTTTTACTATGTGGATTGGATGGGTTGTTACCGACATCTGGTGAGAATTTCATGTCAATTGCACCTTTAGAAATAGATCTACTTACTACATGTTGACGTGTTCAATACTTATTTCACCCGCTGTATATATATATACACACACACTGGAAACCAAGGGCAACATATATGAATGTTGGCGCTCAAGGGCCAGTTCTAAATCACTTTAAGGTAGTGTAGAATGCACCAGAATGTATGAACCTGTTCTTCTGCAGGTCATACATACAGGGTATGTAGAGCCAATACCACAACTCAGGCTCAGGCACCACCTTTACCCTGTCTGGCTGTTCTCTGCAGGTCATAACATACAGGCGCAGTGTAGAGCCAATACCACAAGTCTGGCTCAGGACCACCTTTACCCTGGTCTGGCTGTTCTTTTGCAGGTCATACATACAGTGCAGTGTAGAGCCAATACCACAAGTCTGGCCAGGCACCACCTTTACCCTGGTCTGGCTGTTCTTTCAGGTCATACTTAGGGCAGTGTAAGCCAATTACCACAAGTCTGGCTCAGGCACCACCTTTACCCTGGTCTGGGGTTTTTCTTTTGCAGGTCATTTCATACAGGTGGGAGTGTTGAGCCCAATACAAGTCTGGCTCAGACACTGGCGTCAAAGAATCATAAATGTATCTAATTCTACGAATGTGGTGTGACGCCCCCAGAACACCCCTAATCTTTGGCGCATTAAAAAGTGTTGCATCTGCACTTATCGCCAAAGTTTGGAATGCGACTTCATACATCTAAAGAACAGGGCTACTACAGCTTTTTGACACAAGATAATTGGCACAGCCCCATTCATACTTATTATTATTATTATTATTATTAACATTTATTTTAATCGCCATTGATTCCACGGCGCTGTACATTCTGGAGGCGTCACATTCTGATATGTCCAAGTGAGTACAATAATGACACTGAAGGACGTATAACTTGCAACAGAGGGAGAGGGAGGACCCTGCGTAGGCTTACAATCTACAAGGAGGAGGGAGAGACAGAGAGGAGAGGGGCGCATGTTTGTGGGTAGTTTACAGTGCAGAAGGGTTATTTGTAGGCTATAGGCAATCCTGAAGAAATGGGTTTTCAGGTTGCTTTTGAAAAGCTGGCTGAGTGTGGCAGAGAGTCTTGATGTTGTTGGGGCAGTGCATTTTCAAGAGTGTGGGGGAACGCGAGAGGAAGTCTTGGAGACGGTTATGTGTGGAGCTGATAAGAGGAGAACTGAGAGATATGGTCCTGTGAGGAGCGGAGATTGCGTGAGGGGACGCATATCAGGAGATTTGGGAGAAGAGATGTATGGTGGGAGAGTTATGGAGAGCCTTGAAGGTCTTGGTTTGCAACTTGAAAATGAATTCGTCTGAGCTATTGGTAGCCAGTGAAGGGGATTAACAGAGGGGAGAGGCAGAGGAGTAACGAGGAGAGAGGTGGATAGACGAGGGCACAACAGAGTTTATGATGGATTGGAGGGGGAGCGGAGGGTGGCTAGCTGGAGGCCACAGAGGATGATGTTGCAGTAGTCAAGGGGGAGATGAAAAAGGGACATGGCCAGCATTTTTGTGGTGTCGAAGTTGTGGAACGAACGGATGCGAGAGATATTTTTCACGGTGAAGCGGCAGGGCAGAGGTGAGGGTTTGGATGTGTGGTTTTGAAGGACAGAGCGGAGTCGAGGATTACCCCAAGGCAGCGGACTTGCGTAACAGGTGAGAGTGTACAGCCATTGACAGTGATAGAGAGATCGGGGGAGGGAATGGAGTGGGACGGTGGTAAGATTGATGAATTTGTTTTCTCCCATTAGTTTTAGGGAGACGGGGTGGGAAAAAGGAGCGAAATGGTCGATAGGATCAGTCTGGGATAGGGAGAGAAGAGAGGTGACATCTGGGCGGAGATATAAAGCTGGTGTCATCAGCATACAGGTGATAATGAAAGCCCATGTGAAGCTATGAGTGACCAGACCCAAGGGTGTAGATAGAAAATAGTGTAAATGGACCAACGGACTAGACCCCTGGGGGACACCAACCAGAGCGAGGCCCGGGGGGAGGAGGTGGAGCGGTGGAATGAGAGACGACTGAATGTCCAATCAGAAAGGTACGAGGAGATCCAGGAACAGAGCCAAATCTTGTGAGCCGAGGGAGGTGAGGATGTGTAGCAGAGGGGTGGTCGGACTGTGTCCAAAGGAGTAGGACAAGTCTAGAAGGAGAAGGTCAGAGTACTGTTGTGAGGACTTTGGAAGTTGCTAGGTCATTGGTGACCTTGGTTAGGGCGGTTTCGGTAGTGTTGGATGGGTCGGAAAACCAGATTGTCAGTGGGTCAAGGAGAGAGTTGGGAGGAGAAGGTGGGAGGACAGCTGACAAGATAGACGTGCTGCTCGAGGTGTTTGGAGGCAAAAGGAAGCAGTAGATGGGCGTAGTGCGAAAGAGAGGAGGGATCAAGAGATGGTTTTTTTAAGGATGGGAGTGACAGTTGCATGTTTAAAAGGGAGGAAGGGAAGATGCACCGAGGTGAGCGATAAGTAGAAAGATGGTGTGGGTTTGGGATGAAAGCACAGCACCTAATGGTCTGGATAAAGGGTGTGATGGCAGTGGTCAGATTCAGGTGGTGAGGTTGGATTTGGACAGTAGAGATGGAAAGCTCATCATGTGTAAGAGTGGAAAACAAGTGAAGGGGGAGAGCATTGTGAGTATAGAGGAAGGCACTGGGGCTGAAGCTTTCTCTTGATAAGGACTGATTTGGTGTAGGAAGTGATTTGGCAAAGTCGTCTGCTGAAAGGAGAGAGGGTGGAGGAGGTGTTGGTTGTTCGGAGGAGAGAGTTAAAGGTGTTGAATAGTTGTCTGGGGTTATGAGACAGAGAGGATGTGAGATTGGAAAAGTAACTATAGCAAATTGACCAAACTTTCTTAAAATATTTTCTCCTTTTAATCATGAACGATACAAAAAACAGGGAAACAGTCTTAGAAGTCATAGGAAAAGGGCAATACTTATCGCATTTAAAGCGAGTCCATATTTTCAATGGTATTTTGAATATGAGGATAGCTGGAGGCAGGAGCCGTCCACGCCACACCCGCTGAGGACGTTGCGCACAAAGAATTGAACTTCTTTATCATGCTTGTTAATAAGAGGTTCATTCTTCGGAAACGTCGCACGGTGTGTGCGGACGGCTCCTGCCCTCAGCTATCCTCATAATCTTAATATCCATTGAAAATATGGACTACGCTTTAAATGCGATTATCGTATCTGAACTCCCTTTTCCTATGACTTTAGACTGTTGTCTGTTTTTGTTATGTTCATGATTTAAATAGGAGAAAATATTTAAGAGCAAGTTTGGGTCAATTTGGCTATAGATGTTTAAGATGCGAGTCTATGGGAAGACTCGCATTCCGACTGAACAAACAAAAGGGTGCATACGATGCTTATAAATATATAGTTATTTGTGTATTTGAGATTGCGGAAATGTAATCCTGTTTGGCTAGGGTGAGTGACAGATTTGTAACATGTATGTAGTGATTGTTTGTATCGAGGGCAAAGGTCGTCGGTGGAGCGAGTTTTCTATCAGCGGCGTTTCTGCAAATTCTGGAAGCTCGCCTCAGCTGTTTCAGTTGGAGTGTGTGTGCCAGGGTTTGTCTGTTCGATTTGCGGGTTTCTGTTGTGTGTGAGGGGTGCGACTGAGTCGAGGGTGACGTGGTGATTGTGAGGATTGTAGAAAAGTGGTGGCAGCGTCTGGTTATAAATGTGGATATGGTAGAAGAGGTGTAAGGAGATAGAAGAGAGAGTGTGAGGAGTTGTGGTTGTTGCAGGTTCCTGCGGGAGTGCACTAGTATGTGGGACAGGAGGAGCCGGTGGGGTGGAGATGGTGGGAAGTCGTGAGCAGATATGTGGTCAGATATGGGGTGGGGGGAGTTTGAGGATGTCAGTAGGGGGCAGCAGAGGGTGAAATGAGGTTCCAGTCGTGTGTCCATTCGTTGTGAGTGGCTCAAGAGGGTCCACTGGGAGAGGTCAAAGGAAGAACAGAGTGAAAGGAGTTTTGTTGGAAGCAGAGTGGGGGGTGTCAATTGGGGATATTGAAGTCTCCCATGATATATGTAGGGATGTCAGGGAAATGAAAATGGGGAGAGCCAGGAAGAAAAGTGGTATAGGTAGGGGGTGACAGGGATTGGTGGTCGCGTAGAGAACAGCCCACTTGAAGGTTGGAAGGGCCATAGATGCGGACAGAGTGCACCTTCATAAAGGAGGAGAGCTTGAGGATGGCAGAGGTGAAGAGGGGACACATAAGGAATAAGTGTCAGACAGGGAGGAGGGACAACACACCTCCGCCATGCTTGTTACCGAGGGCGAGGGGTATGGTTAAGTTGGGAGGCCGCAAAGGAGAGAGCAGCTGGGGAGGCCTGTGTCAGAGGGGGTCAGCCATGTTTCAGTAAAGGACAAAGGAAGATGTAATATCTTGAGATAAATAAGTCATGGTATGTTAGGAAAGTTCCTATTACACCATACCAGGACAGTGCATTCAGAGAGCTCCACAGGAGAGGGAAGGGGGAGCAGGGGTCAGAGGGATGTAGCTCGGTGATGGGTTTCAACTGACTTAGTAGTGGTGCATCGGTTAGAAGAGGGAGAGACAATGGTCGGGAATGTGCTGGGGGGGCACTGGCCGGTTAGGGGATAGTCACCAGCTGACAGGAGCAGGTAGAGAGAGGGTGAGCAGGTGGGAGTAGAAAGACAATGTCAAGGCCGGAGTTTGTTTGGTGCGGAGGCAATTAACAGTGGGGAAGCGGTTGGGGACAGCAGACAGGTGCGAGGTGTAGAATGCTTGGAGAGATGTAGGAGACTCATTGCCAGCGAGGGTGTTTGGGGATATGCAGTTATGCAAGGAAAAGGAGACAGAGATAATGGTGGCGGAAGGATATGCTCGGGGCAGACAGTTTAGAAAGTTGTTAAATGGAAAGATGAAGTAGCTGTTACATTGCAATCTAGTTCAAATTCGGGATTTAATTCACCACACTTAGAGCGGGCACTTTGTGCAGGGCCACCGTGACCAAAGGGCACACGTGACTGCATGCTCTGTCTATAGGAACTACATCATTTCTAAGAAGAGTATCAGATGTGAACTAGAATTGGAGGGGTAGACTAGGCAAGTTAATTTTAGCAAGTGGGGGGTGAATAGGATACCGGATTACAAGGTGAATTGGCCCCATGCACACAGCAGGGAATTGGGGTAAACGAGTAGATTGACAATTGTGATAGAAAGTTATGACTATACTACAGATTACATAAAAGGTAGAAGCATAAATCAATTTGGAGGATGGGAGAGTAGTGGATCAAAGGTAGAATCATCATCAAATGGAGGATGGGGTAGCATGTAGTGCGATGCAAGGTAGAAGCCATACATCAAATGGAGGATGGGAGCAGTAGTGGATCAAAGGTCGAAGCATACATCTAAATGGAGAGATGGAGAGCAGTAGTGGATCTAAAGGTAGAAGAATAATCAAATGGAGGATGGGAGAGTAGTGGATCACTCCAAGAATAGAGGATGAGAACGCACTATATCGCACAATGGAGGAGATAGGGGAAGGCTCGTAGTGGGATGCTCAGAAAGGTAGATTTACCTGTCCATAAGACACATGTACACTTGTACGTGAGGTATGGTGAGACACACGCAGAGTAGGATCGCAGATATATATAGGTAGAATGTCGATTATGGAAGACGTAGATATGATAGATGGAGAGTAGTTGGGGCGCAGTGTGGATCAAAGGTAGAAGCATACATCAAATGGAGGATGGGAGCAGTAGTGGATCAAAGGTAGAAGCATACCTGTGGATGAGAAAAAATAGGGTTCGTCAGTTCTGAAGAAGGAATCCATGGTGCTACATAACTGTGAATTCTGTATTAATTCACACCATTAGGCAGGGCACTTTGAGCGGGCCACCCGTGACCAACTCGCGGCCCACACACACGTGAATGCAGTGATAAGGCCAAGTGTGTCATCATTTGTGCACAGAGATGCAGAAAAAATGACTGCAACAAGATAATTAGTACAAAACGAGAGCACACAAGAGTGCCCAGATGTCACCCGTCACAGCTGATGCGCATGTTTTGCTGTATGCTTTGTTGGGGGTGGTTGGTAAGGTTTGGGTCCCACGGTAAAGAAGCCATGTGCTGACAAAGCTGTGGCCACCGACAGCCAGAAAGTGTGTTGAAGAATGTTGACAATCACTGACCACTATAATGCAACTCTCCCGCTTTCTGGGGCGAGGGGTCCGTATAAATTTGGGGTCCACACACTCCCCCGCACCACTCTCCGCCAAGAGTGGCATTTTCTCCAGCACGCCAGAAGAGCGAGTCGAGGGGTTCTTTATAATGTGACCGCTCTCTCGGCTTGACAAGAGCAGTAGCGCATGGTCGCGTCTAACTCTCTGCGCGACCGCGTTTCCGGGCCACTATACAGGCGGGTGAAGAGGCAGCAACGGCCGCCTCCGACCCACCGCCCACGGCGAGTTCACTGACTTGTTGCAGGCTCGCCAGCAAACCCCGCAAGCACTCAGTCAGTCAGCTAGGACAGAGGAGAAGGCAGGAGCGATCGTTTCCTACCTCCCACTGTAATGTAACGCTAGTGCCTCGGCCATTAAGGCGCTGTTCTACATACTAGATCAGCATCACCAAGGGGGATGTGACAGTCGCGGCTGCTCAGCTCAGTCTTCCTCCGCCTGAGGTAGAACTGAGGGACTACTCTGTCGTGGTACCACGGCGTATGTTGGAGCTGCAGGGAGTCTTGTTGAGTGTAAGAAGTTGGGCTTTTTATTATTTTATTTTTATTATGTTCTTTACCTAATTAGGGTGTGTACTATCACTACATGCTACCTAGGCTAACATTGCGGGGGGCAGGTGGGAAATAATGTTTTCATAATACTACCTACTGGCTAACAGAGGGGGGCACATACCTGGCTACAATTGGAGGGGACGCTTCTACCAGGCAACAGACGGGGCACTACTGGCTCTCAATGTGGGGGATCATACCCTGGGCAACAGAGGCGGCACTCTACCTGGCTACAATGCGGAGGTCATACCTGGCAACAGAGAGTGGTCGGGCAAACTACCTAGCGGCTAGGACAGAATGCACAGCGGGCACTACCTGGCTACAATGGGGCGGGGCTCACCTGGGCAACAGACGGGGGCTCTACCTGGATAACAATAGGGGGACATCTCACCTGGCTAATAACTAATGGGGTCCTATGGCGGATCTACATGGTCAAAAGCACAAAGATGGGGGCTACCCTATACCTGCGGCATACAATGGGGGTAATACTGACTCACTGGATGAATCAAAGGGGCATCTTACCTGGGCTAACAAAGGGGGCATCTACCTGGCTAACAAAGGGGGCATTCTAACCTGGCTACCAAAATTTGGCTATAACCTGGCTACAGAGGGGGCATCTTCTGGTACAAGGGTGCATTACCTGGGCTACTAAGGGCCCGGCAATCTTACTTGGATCACAAAGGGGGCATCTACCTCCTGTAGGGGCACTACCTGCGTTATGGGTGGATATTACCCTGGCTATAAGGGAATTAACTCATGGCTTTCTTCCAAAGCTCCGTTTATGGCTAGTTAGGTTGAGTAGTGAGTGTGGCTTTATGAAAGGGGTGGCACACGACAAGATGGGCGTGTCCGCGCACAAAATCTTATTGCATCGCATCCGGCCGTGGATCGAGCGCCGCTCTCTACATTCTCCTGCTTTTTCAATTTCAAAAGTTTCCAACTATGCACTGGCAGGCCCGTTCCTAGGGGCGGGCAAGGTGGGCGATCGCCCGGGGGCTCCGCTCACCTGAGGGAGGGTGGGCTGGCCGTCCTCAGCCTCACACCATGCACGTTTAGCGCCCTGTGACTCTGCACGGCCGTGTGTAAGAGACTAAGCTCTGCAGGCCCAGGAGTCAATGGACAGTTCCAAAAGTCACACTCAGCAGCTGCAACGCTCACTTAGTGCGAAGCTGCACTGGTACAGGGACGGAGCAGGACGGAGTCTCCTCTACTCGTCTCTATAACCAAGCTCAATCCCTTGCTCTTTGTATCGGTGCTCACGTCAGCTGCGCTGGATACATACACAGTGTAGCAGGGGGCGCACGGCTTTCACACGCCCCCCTGCGACGTGAGCTTGGCTCACCGTCACAGGAGGACCCTGGGAGCTGAGTGTTCAGCCGGCCATGATTAACGTTACGACTCGCTTACACTTAATCCGGCTCCCGGGGACCTAGACACCGACTGCAGGTATCCTGGAAAAGGTACAGTAAGTTTTTTTTGTATATTATCCTTAACTACTAGGGGGAAACTGGCTACAGGGGGCACAAACTGGCTACAGGAAGGCAAAACTGGCTACCAGGGGCATAACTGGCTACAGGGTGGAGACACACAATCTGGTTAACCCCAGGGGGTACAACTGGGCTACAGGGGGGAAAAATGGCTACAGGGCGGCAAAAATGGCTACAGAGGTCCGGGGCTACCTACTGGGCTTACAGGGGAAAAACTGGCTACAGGGCGGCAAAAACCTGGATAAAGGGGTAAAAGACTGGCTAAAGGGGCCCAAAAATACTGGAGTACTCAGGACGGGGATACTACTAGTTACAGGATCGGGGTGTGCGCCCGCAAATGGCTTACAGGGGCGGAACACAATATGGCATCGCTACAGGGGGCAAAATCTGGCTCATGGGGCAAACTGGCATATCAGGGAGGATATAAAAACTGGCTTACAGGTGGAGCTCCTCCAAAACTGGATAAAGGGGGTAAAACTGGCTAAAGGGGCAAAACTGGCTACAGGGGGGACAACTGGTTACAGGGGGGACATCCACATTCATTTTTTTAATAAATATTTATTTGGATTTCATTTTTTTTCTCTACACTTCATGTTTTTAACTTTTTTTAATCCTATTAAAGGATAATTATTTTTACCCTTTTTATGCTTAATAATGTATTAGCATATTCCTGTATACTCCTGTATGCTGATACATTACGTTCTGCGTCAATATGACACAGGCTGCTGTCAGGGCAATAGACAGTGGGGCAGATTTATCAATAGTGTCTTACTCTTAGACAACTTAAACTTAGACAAGACAGTCTTATAACGGGCCAAATTTATCATAGTGTTGATAAATCTGGCGCAGGTTAGAACTGTCTAGTCTAAGTTTGTACCACCTATAAGTTGGCTTACTTTTACGCCAGAAACTGCACCAAAATTCTGGTGGATTTTTTGGCGCATTTAAGTCACGCCCCTTTCCCTGTGAAACCACAGCCCTTGTATGAGACCACGCCCACTTTGTCCGGACACGTCTCGCATGGGAGCATCAGGATAAATCTGCTCTAGAACAAGCATGATAAAGATGTGCGAAATGTTCTGCTAGATACATTATTTTTGGCGCAAAGTTAGAGCCAGAATTCTGCGTACTCTGCCTTGATATATCTGCACCAGGTGTCTTGCACAGCAAGGACTCTTACTATGCAGACAGCCCTGTAGCTACTTTACGTTCCCTGGGCTGACTATACAGACATTCCCCAGGCTCTATCAGGCACTGAGAATCCCCTTTGATCATGCTACTCTCATGGCCCGTGGCAATTAAAGGCTTAAACTGTGGGGATCGGAGGCTTCCAAGACTGCACAGAGACTGCTCTCGGAACGGAGACAACCGTTCCATTCCTAGCACAGCTGCGATGCTGGGAGCCACAAACTCTTCGGTGCAGACAAAGAACATGCACTGCCTGCCATCAAATGATAATGATCGGTTGTAAAATGGTTAAATGGGTGTTGACCAATGGTAACCTATAGTCAGTAAATTGTAATTAATAGCACCTACATTAAAGAACTTCATTACTTTCACCCCTTATTGACACAGGACGTCCTGGTAAGTTTCTATGTACTACTACTATTACTCGGTCATCACTAATTGCAGCTGACACCCACTGGTAACAGCAGGAAATGGAGATGGCTCCATTCCCTGCCGTTTAACCCATTAGACGCTGCTGTGTCTAACAGAATGAAAAACGATGCTGGAAGCTTGGTGAAGTCTTTCATCGCTACCATGTCTCCCATTATACCACTTCCTGCCCCAGTACAATGCAGAAGGGTGCACTAACAATTGTGCCCCCAAGTAGTCAAGTACCATAGGGGGACTCAATATAAAATAAAAAAAATAACGTTTTAAAGTGTAAAAAAATAAAAAATATTTAAAGTTCAAATCACCCCATTTTGCCATTTGACAAATAAGAATATAAAAAAATAAAAAAAGGTTACACATATTTGGTATTGTCGCGTCAGTAAAATCTCCAGTCTATTAAAATATAACATATATCCCATATGCTGAACACCGTAGAAGAAAAAAAATTCCAAATGCTAAAATTGCGTTTTTTTGGGGGGTAATTTAACAATCCCTAAAAATTGGAATAAGAAGTGATGCAAAAAGTTCTAATCCTATACACACAAACTTTGTACCAATAAAAAGTAACTTCATCCCGCAAAATTATACAAAGCCCTACATATGTCTATGTAGATGGAAAAATAAAAAGTTTTGACTCTTGGAAGTGGGAGGGGAAAAAAACATTATTATTATATGACCGGTGTAAAAAGAAGGTTTATTTTATAGGGCAGGTGTTTTCTACATCAGACAGTTATGGCCAGATATCCAATGGAAACTTTCCATATATGTCCATGTAAGACCCCTGGTCCACCTCTGGGACACTGAAAATTCTATGCTGATCCAGAGAATTGGCCCCTGAACTTTCTCAAACAAAATGGAGGTACAGGTCGGTACAGGTACAGGCACATGAGGCCAGTTCGTTTTCACTTACTAACCCATAAGTTAGTAGATGAGAATAACTCATTAATGCTTTCCTATTAATATGTGCCCATCAACACATGATATGACATCACATAATGATTAAAGGGGTTGTTCACTTTATAATGTTTTAACAATGTATTTACTTATTAAGTACATGATATCATGCAATTTTCTAATATATATGAATTAAAAATTCTGCACCTGTATCTCGCTTAAACCAGTGCAGTCAGCGCCTTTCTAGAAAAAAAAATGGTTCAGCTCACATTCCTGTCCTCATTGAGTAACGGCCGCCCATGTAGAACTGTATAGCAAACTCTGATCAGTCATGTCGACCCTGGTATTCCAGGTAATTAGGGTTAGATTTGTTTTTTTAAGGGTTGTCTCTCTACATTGATTCACCTTACCTCAGTCCCGTTTTCTTTGGTTTTACTTGAACTTCAGGGGTCTGTGTTTAATGGCTTCTCACTAGGCTGCAGTCGACAGCCAGTAGTCCTGTAGGCTATTGGAACCAGCTGCTGGCAAGCCATATCTAGGAATGATTCACAATCAAGGGTCTGTTGGTATGCTATAGCAACACAGGCTGGCTACAAGTAAAAATAATAAGGAGAGACTCAAAACAGGGTCTGTAGCTGAGCCACCCGTGTTATTGTCGAACTGAGGAGCTGAATGAATGCACATAAACAAGCTGGCCGGATATTATATACGGATATAGGCGATAAGAGTACAATCTGTGTAATGGACATATAAATTCATTATATGCTACTATTATTCCTGTGACTTGTTTTCACAACATTCTCTAAACCGCAATTGACATAAGAAAGCGCTCAAATGCCTTGTAGTGGATCACAAGAAGCAGGAGTAACTCTCTCCGAGTATTACAGCCATCCTCGCAGCAGCGATCTTTCTATCATCGTGACACACCTCACACATCCGGAATCATGTGATCCTGTGTTTTCCAGAGTCTAGAGGTCAGACAGCTAGTGTTATGAAGGAGAAGCAATACTTTACTGCGCCTCAGTAAGTTATCCGCCTCCAGCTGCTTTCTTATCAATGGTGACCCACCCATCATCTTAGGTCATCTACGTGTACCCTCGGATATCCAAAAGGTTAACACAGATAAGTTATTTGGGAGGATGCGTCAGATCTTACATCGCACCAGATATCTACTCCTAGCTCCACTCTCAGCAGCAATACATATCATCGTGACACAGCCTACCTCACATTGGTCATAGTGAGATCTCTCATGGTTATCCAGTGTAACTCAGCTAGGGTAAGATGGAGGCAGCAGAACTTCCTCCAGTTATTAACCACCGATCGCACCAGCCGACTTATCTTATCATAGTGACCACACCATCACATGTCAGTTGTGACCGTGGGTATCTCCAGGTAAACAGCAGCAGGTGTATTGGGATAATGCCAGAATAACTTCTACACAGCTCATTAACACCTCACAGCAGCGTCTATAGTGTGACCCTCACAATACGGTCATGTGCACTCCTTGGTTATAACAGCTGTTTCCGAATACTCAACCCCCTAGTTAGTGTTTATTAAGAGGAGAGCGCACTTCTCCAGATATCTAACTAGCCGCATTCACTGGCAACCATACTTAATCATGTGTCCCTACCACACAGGTCCATGTGACTCCCTGGATACAACGGTAACATGTAAGTTATCCTTTGTTTGAGATAGGTTGTAGGCCAGATAAAAAGAACAGTTTCTATACGTGCCAGATCCCTGTCTATCAGCACTTATTGTTTGCAGTAAAATCGTTGACTCTCCAAGAGGAAAGGCCGCAAAATATCCATTTGAGAGGTTGAGGATTGCCCCACACTTGTACCTCTATTTTTTTTTTTACAAGACCACACCACTTACATACTTTATCTTAGACAGGTACCACTTCAAGTTAAACTCAAAGACTTACTGCTAGTTACGCAAAATGGTAATACTACTCATTCAGTGTGTGTTAAACAGGTTTGGAAATACGTAACACCATTGTTTTGTACTTCTACTCCAGAAATACAGAAAAAATTAAATCTCTTATTGTCCGGATACAGTTGACAAAGCTTTTATTCAGTGCTAAAAATGATATGCTAATTCATGACACATCTAACATAAATAAAGAATCGACATGAACTTAAGCTTGTGCAACAGGTTTACTGCCTACCCTTAATGCAAGTTAAGCACGGTATGGACGAAAGGACCATCGATGTGAATCATACTGATCGTAAACAGATCTTGTATAATCCCATGTTTTTGGAACTTTTATAAGAAAAGTAAATGTTTAGCAAGAGTTGATCAGCACTAGTTTATGTTTACCCCCAGGATAAGGGCACTATTGCCAGCTAAGTGTTTAATCCTTATGAATTGTAAATTAATCAGACAGAGGCAACCTGTTCATAAACTAACTAACATCCTAACTCTAGAGATACGCGCGTGTTAACGTACTAAATAGACGAAAGGTACACATGTCTTTTTTGTCGCCAGTTTGTTGCAGTGCATTGTATAAAAGTGTTTTTTGTAGGAAACTGTGGTATACGAGGGAGGCTCCGTGTCTCCATCATGACAGACCATAGGGGCAAGGGGGCCACTACTCCAGCAAGGCCAGGCAACCTGATATACAACTAACTCGTAGCTCATAAAAGGGCGCCTACTTTTCAATAACTGACAGATGATTGTTTTTACATACAAGTCATTGTCTACGTGCACAGATATGCGCTAATTCTATTTGTAGATACCCTCCCCAAAGAAGAACCACCCATAGCTTCTATAACATTAGAAATGTAACATCAACCAGTGCAGCCCTGAAAGTAGGCTATCTCCACTTATTTCTAACATGTTATAATTTAAACCTGGGGGGTGAGATAAAATTTTTTTCTGAAGAAGAATTTTTCACACCATTACTTACCGCCCAAAATTTTGCCAACCTATTACACTTGTGGAGTTCTGTGTATTATTTCTGGTAAAGGAGTATCGATCCGCTCATGATATTTTGTGCCAATTAAATGTGCCTACGCCTGTTTTCAACGACCAACGACTTATCCGATGGTATTACCTGATGGGTACTTCCGTTTCGAAGCATCCACGCATAACTTAGTAGGTAGCACAGACTAAGAACATAGAAAGCAACCTCATGTGATGCAGCACACAAGTCAGCGTCTCGTTTTGATATATCATATTATGCTTGGAGACCCATTTTCTTCCCTGCTCTATCTGGCTGGTTCTGTACTTAGTAATCGCCTCATCAGGGTAAAGAAGGAAAAGTATTGGTGTTATATGAATTTGCTTTTGCCTCCTGAGAACATCTGGGAGAGTCGTTTATTTTGATACCAAAATAAATTTTTACTTGTAGGACAGATCTGGCACAAAGACCATCATACTAGACGGTATGGTTCCTAGGTTCCGAGCACTTCTGGGGACAACGCGTTATACTATTTGGGGAAGCTTGGTGGTGATGGAATGCTCCACAACCGCGTAAATATGCTACGGTGTACCATTTTTAAAGTGGTTTCTATCCATGACTCGTTATTTAATAATGTTTTCCGTATCATATACACAACCCCGTATTATTTCTGCTTCAATGTCATCACAACCAATCCATTTGCTCCACTGTTTGACAAGTCTCCCACAAATGATTTTAACTATTTATCCCTAATATCAGAGTTGATGTCAGAGATGGTTTTTCCTCTGGGAACCCAACCACCCAACTGTCTGATAAAATTCATTATGCCTCTCTCTCTTCGGGTGTAGCGCATCTTTATGGCTTGCAGAACAGACATAATTGGCTTGCAAAAACATTGCATGACCTGCGTGCCTGGCGATGCCAAATTCTACTCGTAGCTCTGTGATTGATTATATCACCTGGTTTTTGATGGGTATATAATTGCGGTTATGATGAAAATCCCCCCAGTGATCCATTCATTGAAACCCACCTGTGGTTTTTCCCCGCTGAGGATTCCATGTGTTTCAAAAATTGGTAGTATTTCTGATAATTGTTGGGCCAAACCAAAGCGATTCCTTATTTCCTTCCATGCCACTATGGTGTCTCATAAGGAGAATGGAGCGATGCGAAGGGTGCTTTGCCATATTCATTTGCTTGGGAATCGCTAGTGTGTAGAATATAGTTTCTGGGTCTTTATACCTCCTTTCTCCTCCGCAAGGGATCATCTTCAACCTAATATTGCCGAGTAGGAGTAGCACCTATTTTGTTATTTTTATTGGAGCGCCAGATATCTCACGCTCCAGAGGAAACATTGGTTTGTGAGCTTTGTATGATTTACCATCCGACTTAGCAGTTTAGTCAAAAAATTCAAATAACGTATTCTAGATTATTCATATTCTTTTTGAATAGTGCATCTAGTAGTTACTATATTAGGTTGAAACTATCTTTACTCTTTGGTGATTTTTTCAATCACTTCTCCGACATGAATGAAGTTAGTGATACCATTTTATTAAAAGATGTCACATCTGTTGTCTCATCAAAATGGTCTGGTAGAAGGGTAACTTTACAAGACGTAAGCAAGAACGATATATTTAAAACAGCATATGATCTACTCGACTCGCATAAGAGTGTAGTGAATAAGACTGGCTCGTAGGTCATGCCGCCAAGTTTTGGAGTTTCCATTCTTGATTTACTGTTTTCAAGAAGAGGATTGTGGAGGGGATATGTAATGGTGTTACCTGTTATATTATAACCTGTAACTATTGATGCTGGTGCCCTCTTTACTATGTTTGATTCGCCTAAGATTACTTGTTATGTGTCTCTTTACGCTCATTTTTTATGGTTGCGTTGACTCTTTACTGCTGGCTCCATGCTTTCACTACCAGAGCGATCGAACAAAGAAAACCAGTGCCATAAAAGTTTCGCTCATTTTGAGTCCATATATATAATTTGAATATCCCGAGAAGGAGTCCAAATTAGTCCCAGAGCTCCAAGACTTTGTAACTTGAGTTTTGGAGTGCGCTGATTGTTCATGAAGAAAGAGAGAAGACGTCAGCATTGTTCAACGAAACGAATTCAGTTTGTATTCTCAAATCTCTCTTTTCACCCCTATCACTGATGCCATCAGTCAGTAAATAAGAGGTAATTAGTAGCGATTGGGCGAGATGAGATTCAGTTTACACTGCTCACGGGGATTCGCAGCAAGGATAGCAAGTTTGAACAACTAGGGGTGAAAGGACCTCGGGGCTCGTAACCGACTGTCTTGCTGTTCTTCCTCAACACTCTACCCTTTCGCTAACTTGAAAGGTGTCTGCATGCTGAAAGTCCGCTCCCTTGGGGTGTATAAAGATCCCTATCTCTGACTATCGACACGTTTGGTGCTGTTTAGAATCTAAACTAATTGAGAAGATATACAGAATGGTACGACTATTCAACCCGTGTAAATCTATACTTGTCCATAACCCATCTCCAGCAGAAGACTTCCATCTTCCACGTGTCGAAGGCTTTCTGTGATGTCCAAGGATCACTCACGCAACGTAACAAACCATTAGATGATCCCTTCACCCCTTGTCATTTTCATGTGCATCTAGGGGACCGCAATCACTTTTCTTATATTTGTTACTGCCGCTCTACCCCTTACAAAAAACCCCTACTGCGCCTGGTCCTATCAAAAGGTTGGGCGGCGATTACCCAGTCTGATAAGCCTTATTGGGCATTATTCTTTGATATTGATTTTTAGGTATGGTTGATTAGGGAATATTGGTCTGAGAGTATCATGGTATCGCGTCCACCATCACTTTTGTTCGTCAGCATCTCTCTCCAACTGTTTCGCGGCAGCAACTTTTGATATATGCACATGATTGTGTTAAATTTCACTAGGAAATAGTCTAACACTCGAATAAACAAAGAATAATATTGCGCCATAATTGGAGAACACCTGGCATCCATGTAAATTAATATTTATAAAATGTCTGCCGGGATTATCTCCCATCAGGACTGGACGCTCCTTCCCATTTCCTTGTGAGTCTTTATCGTTTCCCTGGACTTCCTCTGGGCGTGTTTCTTGCGGCAATGTAGTAACATTTTTACTTTTATGAAATGATCCTCTGTGAGTTTAGGTAGATTTAATTTGCGCTTAAGAACTATGCCACATTTGTCTACTGGAGAAAATTCTGTCATCTCATTGTCTTTGATATAGTCTTTTTGGTTATTACTCTTTAAAAGGCTATTGATTTCTCTCTTCGGGTTGTCGTAGTTAACTGTGCACAATCGTCTCGTCTTAAGGGAGGTTATTCCTCTTCCTACCTTTTCTTTTGTTATCTTAGCCAGTTCGCCAAGAGCATAACTCTCTGATTTTGTTACAAATCTGGAAAAGTCAGCTTCAAATTTTATTCTGTAGAATTTTTCTTTTTCTTTACCTAGCGGCCAGAGTTCAAAGTAGCCCCTTGACCATCAGAATCCATAATTATTTTTATTTGCTCTTTGCATGTGGTCGCTACTCTTCCATGGAATCATCTGTAAGCAGTTTTCGAAGAGCAGCTTCTTACTAAATTCTACATATTTCTTTTGGGTGACTCGTTTTTGGTAGGAATGTAATATTTTGAAGTTGCTCACGGCCCTCATTACTACCTTGGAACGGTTTCCGCACACTCTAAAAACAATCCGGGGGTAGTTGTCGCGCTAGGTGTCTCTGTTTATTGGTTGACATGAGAATTTCCAACACATCCACCCCTATCTATAGATTGTGTTCTATATATTCAGAAGAGATGATGCATCCGTCATCCCGTTTAGCAGTCTATCAGGGAGATGTCGTCCAGAATAAAAATCGTGACTTTAACGGCAAAGTGTAGCGCAGCTCCAGAGTTAAGTATCTGGGGCGCTGATCTGAGTATGAGCCGAAATCTTTATTGTTATGCACTCGCAGTTATCTCTTGTATTCTTCCTACATTCTTAACAGAACTTGGTTCTCATGAGGAGAACATTGTCTATGCAGAGACCAGTTGATGGACATGGAGAAAGAAGGTATTAAGATTCCGTTACTTTTGCGGTCTGAGTGGCGCTCGCATCGTAAATCGTCCGCTCGATACAGTGAAAATGTCTAGGGAGCACCCTCAGTGTTATTTCACTATACGAAAGAATATATTTGCACTCAATGAGAGTAAATGTGGCAGTGGAGAGTTTGGTTGTTACCTCGTGTTGAGCTCTCATTTGGTCTCTCTTTCAGACGTTGGGTGTTCGATTACTAGCAAGTAGATTTAAGATCACCTTTAATCACGAACAATGATTGCGCTAGATTGGCAGGTGTTAACATTGGAACCATATATCTGTCGATTCAAGAAACTATGACGAATCTTAATTAGGGCCATAAACTCAATTTGTAAAAAATACATATATCCAGAGACCTACGTGGGGCAATGATATGTATCTCTGTTTGCCACATCTGTGCTCTCTCACTTTGTCCGTTGCTGATGTATTTGACAGTTATACTCGTTGTTTTTTTCGATACGATCAAGACACCCTTTTTATTTGTTCTACTGCCTGGAGATCCTAAAAACTATCGCCCCCCCCCTCACCACCCCCCCCCCCCCCCCCCCCCCCCCCCCCCCCCCCCCCCCCCCCCCCCCACACCCCCCCCCCCCCCCCCCCTCGCCCCCAAAACTTATTCATCTATATGAAAATCACCTAGCTGGCAGACTGGGGTTTCCTGCAGCACATGCTAATATGGTGCAATGGACTGTGATTGCTTACCCCAAATGTCTACATAACCATTGATCGCATTATGCGGTCGACAAGAGGACCTTGACGTCTCAAATTTTCGCCGCAACTTTTGTACTCATCTCATGTTTTTAAGGACAATGTTAAAAGAAAATAAAATCCAACGTGATGTTTAGTAGTACTAGTGTCACCACCTCCCGCCCCCACCCTCCCTCCCCCCAGTCCCCACTACAAATGCATTAATATGATGTCCTAAGGACAAGACTGCTAAAAAGACTAAACAAACATTTGAACGTTATTGCCATACATTTTCAATAATCCTCAATAAACACCTTTTCCCTCTTAAATCTTATAGACTTCACGCTCTTTTTGTGTGTATAGACTTCCAGAACTTCGCCTGATACATGATGTAATATAAACATACGCCACGGATATAGGTTCCACTATAACGAATAACAGTTCAACAGGGTATAGTTTCCCACTTTATAAGGCCACCTACTTTTTCATGTACATTGATTTGCTGTTTCATATTTTGATCCTTTTTGTCACGCGTGTTTGAGGCAATCATTTCTTTCTTTGGGGACCCACTTACAGAAGCATTCCCTGTCGTCCCCAGGTGCGCACAGTCATCATCAGTGGATCCCCCCCCCCCCCCCCCCCCCCACTTCCGCTTTCACCTATCACTTCAGAAAACTGATGCAATCCTCTTTCAGCTTTTACCAATGTGTTGAAAGATATTACAGATCACCATCCCGGGAGCCTACTCCTCAGCAATGAAGGATATTGCGTAGAGCGCACAACTTGTATAAGGTTTTTCGTTTGCGCGGATACCTGAACAGAGTAGTGTTGAAAATCAGTATAATCGAGCTTACAATACTCTTAAACGGTTTATGGCGTCCTTTTATTTGTTACGTAAGAGATGTTATTCATTATCACGGTGTAGTCCCAAGAATTTGGCGATCACCTGTCTTGGATGTTTGAGACCGCTAGTCTGGATGTTTTCATTAGTTAGAAATTTTTCAGGCCTACCTATGTCGCCCTCTCAACTTGCAGATCTGTTGAGGGGGACCTCGTGAGCACGCAGGAAGATCTGATTGCATATTTTTCAGTAGATGGCTGGCGGTATTCCTTTCTGGAAGCCATATGATACGCAAATTCTTTCGCCTTGAGCGGATTACTCCAGATCTCCAATTTGTGGTTATTCTGCATTATTTTTAATCCGTTAGGTGCTTACACCGAGCTTGGAGGTTCTGATATTTCTCCATCTTCTGTTATCGATAACCTTTGCTCCATTTCACCTGCCGCTGGCCATGACTATTGCTTCTGATTGAAGGGTTTGCCATCGGTGGGTTTAAAATTTCGTTGGTGATTGCTCTCCTGCATAACACCGGCAAAATCTTTTTTGGCTACAGCATTTGCAAGTTTTTTTGTACATTATTTTGAAAAGAGATGAGGCCGACCCCTGCTCAAGGGAGTCATCTTCAGATGAATCTACGTCCTTCCCTATCCGACTCTGGAGTTTGCTTGTAGGGGGTTTGTCCTTTCTCGTGGGACAGTGCCATTTTTTTGGTAGTATTGAATTAGAAATATAAGGATATTTGTGGATCCACTATTCAACTGCATTTATATAGATCTTCCTGCGGCGTTGCTTGCAGTTTTATTAACTTGTGAGCAAGGTATGGATAAGTATGCAAGTGATAGCCACGGACCTGTCGCTACGTGTAGCAGCTGCACCAAGCCTGTCAGCTAAATTTCTGGTATTTGTTTTGGAGAGCGTCCAGAGACCTACAGGTTCTTATTGTTATTTCCAAGTCTCTTTCACTAAATGAAGTATGTGGACTGCAAGCAATCTGTTCAGCTAGCTTCTGGTAATTGTACAGCGCCTCATGACCCTACAGTCTTTAATCGCTTATATCCATGATCTTTGTCAACTGAGTAAGGTGTGTGAACTGCAGCAGACCATGTTCAAGCTAGGTTTGGGGTAGGGTTAATTGCTAGCAGCACGCAGAGACCCTTACACGTCCTTTATTGTTTTTTCAGATCTTTTCACTAAGTAAGGTGAGTGAACTGCAGCAAGCCTATTCAGCTAGGTTCTGGTATTTGTACAGCACCCAAAGACCTTACAGTTCTTTATTGTTATATCCAAGTTCTTTCACTAAGTGAAGTACGTGGACTGCAGCAAGCCTGTTCAGCTAGTTTCTGGTAAATGTACAGCGCCTCAAAGACCCTACAGATCTTTTTGTTATATCCAAGTTCGTTCACTAAGTGAAGTGGGTGGACTGTAGCCCTTTTACTTTGATCGGTTGTTGTATGTAAGGTATGCAGAAATTAGAGCGTTCTCAGCTGCTTTACACTGTTCTCAGATGTTTGGCTGCAATGCATAGTCTGCTCCCCTACTCTGAAGCAGGTAAAATGGCCGTCTGTCACTTGTAGTATAGTGCTTCTGTACCTCCTTATCTCCTGCCTTGGTTTTAGCTTGTATGTAGTACTCTGCTAGTAGCTGTTCCCTAAAGCTGCGGTAGCTCCGCTGCCGCCGAGCTTCTGTCACTTGCTGCTTTTATAATCTAATAATTAGGAATGTGGCTGCGGCTTCCCCAGGCAGGGTTTATGAGGCAGGGATGCCCGTGGCGGGACGTCGCTCACCTTTTCAGCTTACTGCTGGGTCGCGCCCCGACGGCCGTGTTGTGACATCTCCGCTGGATCGGCTGGGCCTGACAAAGCAGCTGGTGAGTCGGCTGCCTCTCGGTACTGTTCCGATGCCTGTGAGGCTCTCTGTGCGGCGCCACTCGCCACCGAATCAGTCCGCTTCAGCGGCCGTTCCCACTGCTGGTATATCCCTGGGCTTGCGTGGCAGGGAAAATGGCGCACGGCCGTCTCTTCCCCTGAACAGCTCCAAGTCCCGGCCGCTTACTTGTTATTTCCCGGCGTCTCCGGGCGCAACAGGTGTCACGATGCGTCCTTTCGTTCCCCCTGGTTAATCTTTGCTGCCTGGCCGTGGTAATGCAGGATAATTTGCAGATTTGAAGGCGATGCCTGCGGAGCTCGTGGTCCGTGCTCCTACATCACCAGCGCAGGAACCGGAAGTCCCCAATTGTACTCATTTTAAGGAAAAATTTCTTCCCGACTCCAATCTGGTAATCGGAATAATCCCTGGATCAACGACCCTTTTCCAGAATCCTGGTCACTATAATCAGGTTATATTTTACATCTAGAAATGTATTCAGACCCTTCCTTCTAATCCATGGTCACTAATACTTGTTTATATTATTACATCTTAAGAAATTGTATCCACGACCCTTTTCCAGAATCCTGGTCACTTTAACTTGTTATATTATTACATCTAGAAATGTATCAGACGCTTCTCCAGAATCCTGGTCACTATAACTCGTTATATTATTACATCTCGAAATGTATCCAGACACTTCTCCAGAATCCTCGTCACTATAACTCGTGATATTATTACATCTAGAAATGTATCCAGACCCTTCTCCAGAATCCCGATCACAATAACATGTTATATTATTACATCTAGAAATGTATCCAGACCCCTCTCCATAATCCTGGTCACTATAACTTGTTATCTTATTACATCTAGAAATGTATCCAGACCCTTCTCCAGAATCCCGGTCACTATAACTTGTTATATTATCATTCTCCAGAAATGCATCCAAACTCTTTTTGAACTCTGTTATTGAATTCACCATGACATTTTCCTCTGGCAGGGAGTTCCACAGTCTCACTGCTCTAACAGTAAAGAATCCTTTTCTATGTTTATGTAGAAACTTTCTTTCCTCAAGACGTAGAGGATGCCCCCTTGTTCTAATCTTTCTAATCTGTCTGGGTATTGCAGTCCAACCAGTCCTAGTGTATGGAGGAGCAGAACTTCTCCAGTATTACCACCTCCAGCAGCATCTTCTCATGTTACAACCACACAGGTCATGTGACCCTGGTAGTCAGGTAACAGTAGTGTATGGAGGAGCAGAACTTCTCCAGTATTACTACCTCCAGCAGCATCTTATCATGTGACCACCACACAGATCATATGACCCTGGTATCCAGGTAACAGTAGTGTATGGAGGAGCAGAACTTCTCCAATATTACTACCTCCAGCAGTGTCTTATTATGTGACCACCACACAGGTCATGTGACCCTGGTATCCAGGCAACAGTAGTGTATGGAGGAGCAGAACTTCTCTAGTATTACTGACTCCAGCTCAACAAAGTATTAACTCGAGGGGGCCGAATAATATTGCACACCCCAAATTTCAGTTTTTTATTTTTTACAAAAGTTTAAAATATCCAATACATTTCATTCCACTTCACAATTGTGTCCCACTTGTTGTTGATTCTTCATATCTTTGACGGTGGCTAGCCATGCAAGGGTGAAGATGTGCACTGCTTGAGCTCCATCCAGGACCAGCACTCAGCCTAGAAACGGACACTAATAATGGGCCAGAAAAGAACCAAAAGGGTGTCTGCAGCTCACCTCCGCTCACCTCACCCATGACACCTCCACAGCTTGGGCGGCGGAGGCACCAACAGTTTCAGGCGAGACCCATCACCGCTTATCAATGGGGGGCGCCAAGTGATTCTGGCAGGAGCTTCAAATGTGGAGTGGCACTGACCCGACTGAACGCTGACCCAGAAGGGTCCCTTAACCTGCCAGCTCTACAACCTGCTCAGGGGGAAGTAGATGCCCCGTGGGACTCAGCCAGTAGCACTCCCAGGCAAGGGAACACAACTCTGGTGGACTCCAATTGCCCCCTTCCAGAGGGATCACGGGACCCTGCTTATAAGGGCTCTGCCAGCGGTAGCCACAGGGCTAAGGTGGGCTCTGGATATAGAGACCTCCCTTCTGGACTCAGATGAACCGAAGGGTCGAGAGACCACCAAAATGATCACATTGGCACAGCCCCCCTGCGATTTGAGTTGCGGGCAGACCTTGATGGATCTTGGGTTGGTGGCGAACCCCCCGACACACTGCTACAGGGGTCTCCTGCCGCCCTGACCCCATCGGGGGGGGCCCGCGAATGAACGCTTCCCGGTTGGGGCTCAGATACAGATCTGTCCCTTCTGGGTGTCCAGCCCGAATTCCTCTACTTGGGGCGGCAGCCCGCTGCGCCCTCCACACGATGTGGAACCCCTGCTTTCCTCCTCACCCCCTATGGAGAACTTGGCACTGAGTCAGCCGCCTTGCCTTCCCAACCCAGAAGCCGCCCTACTCACATTGCAGAGCCACCCTGAACTGAAGGCTCTGTTATCTCTCCTATCCACCAAGCTCGATCTCAAAGCACAAGGACAAGAGATGCAGCAGGCTTGGCGTCGAGAACTGAGTCCGGTGCAATCAGAAATCAGCACTCTGCAGCATAAAGTACACTCCCTCGAAAAGGCTCAAGAATCAACGAATCTCAAAATAGCAGACCTGCAAGCCTCGATTGCTGACCAGAGTAGACCAGTCCCAGCTATCCACACAAATGGATGATCTGGAAAATCGCAGCCGACGTAACAACGTTAGGGTGAGAGGCCTACCCGAAACTGTCAGAACTGCCGATTTGATCCCCACTCTGACCAAACTATTCAATTATATCCTTGGCCGCCCTGAGGACACTATGATCGAGTTTGACAGAGCCCATAGGGCACTGCGCCCTCAAAGTCAGGACGAGACAAAGCCCAGGGATATCATATGCAGAATCCATCGATACGCCATCAAAGAAGAGATTATGAGGAAGGCCCGGCTTATGAAGAACGTCGAGTTTGAGGGCATCAGACTGGGTCTGTTTCCGGATCTCTCCAGGCGCACGTTACGCATGAGGTTGGCGATCAAGCCGCTTCTTCTCGCTCTCCAATCCAATAATATCCTACACAGATGGGGTTACCCCTTCTCCCTCCAAGTTCGGCACAAAGACAGTCTTAGTATTCCGCTCTCCGGACGATCTTCCAGCGTTCGTTGCAGCACTTAATCTACCGGACGTTTCCCTGCCTGACTGGACAGCAGCGGTTTCCATGGAAGCCCTACCTACACTGGCACAGGTGACAGCCCCCCTCCTTCAACAGCCATCTTTAACTACCCCAAAGAGCCAGCGGTCGCGATGTCGCCGTAGAAGTCGAGAGGACTCACTGCCTGACACGCGGCCCCATCGCTGACTTCGAAGCCTCACCTAGTGAGAGTCTTCCTTCTATGAGGTGTTGTGTGCTCTTAACCAAGGTTTTTTTTCTTGCAGGTTATACTCTGTTAGTATGCTTACTGGTCTGTATTTGGTGCTGGGGCTCGTATTCTCGTGCTCGGGGGCATGGAGATAGAACTAAGTGGGTCACGCTTGGGACCTGCATTGGCTCACCTGCTTACATGGCTTTACTTTGAGCTAACTGGCCGAAAGATGCGACCCCCTAGCCTTGGGATCTCTCTGCATTTTGAATGTTCTTTCTATTGCTGCTGGCGCCCTTTATCTATTGAAACGCTTGCCCGTCTGGGGACGGCCGACAACGGGATCGCTTCAGGTTTCCCGGAATCCTTTTCCCCTTCCTAACCCTGCTCTTCCATTACCCTACCCTCCTGTGTTTTTTTTTCTTCTCTTCTCTCCCGTTGTCCTCCTCTCTCTCTCCCTCTCCCCTTATCTCTCTGGACCCTTTTCTCCCCATTCTCCTTACCCTACTCGCATGTGACCCTGGCGTCGGCTGTTCCCAACTCACAATCTCATTATGGTTATACTTGTCCTGATGTGCTCAGTTGTGATTGATTTGAAAGTTTATCTTCATCTGTCAGGTAAACATTGGCCTTTGACGACCCCCAATAGTTTAGGCCTATTGGTGATATCTCATGGCCTCTGCAGTGATCTATCTGCTCAATTTAGCTTCTTGGTCCTTTTTCAATGGATCTTTGTTATTTAAAATTCAGTGGTTATTTTTACTAAAATTCTTATTGTTATGGTCGGTTCAGGTTGCATGGCAGGGGATGATTCTAGGGATTTCATTGATAAACACCCAAGTGCTGCCTCCCAATGGCTAACCTACGAGTCACCTCCCTTAATGTAAGGGGTTTCAATGTCCCCGAGAAAAGGTCAAAGATTCTGTACCTTCTACATAAACAACGCTCCCAGATAGTGTGTTTACAGGAGACCCACTTGCTCTCAACCCATATCCAGTCGTATCGTAATCGTTATTACCCTGTCTGGTGCCATTCTGGCAGTTCCACATTCAAAACAAAAAGAAGTAGGCATTTTTATTCACAAATCTCTTTATTTAGATGTCTTTCGGGATGAGGAGGCTAGAGTGCTCTTTGTCAAACTTAAGTTGCAGGGGCACCTCTACACCCTGGCAAACATCTATGCCCCCAATATAGACCAGATTTCCTTCTTAGCTAAAGCACTAGATAGCCTCACTTGCTTCGCCCAGGGGCACATTATACTCTGCAGTGATTTCAATTTAGCCATGAATCCCCTCCTAGACACATCGACGGGTAGATCGGTTGGGGCATTGCACACCATCAACAGAGTTAGGAAAATGCTACACGCTCTGCAATTGATGGATATATGGAGACTCTTGCATCCCAGAGACAAAGATTTTACTTTTTACTCTTTTCCACATCACTCTTAGTCGTATAGACTATATTTTCCCACAGCACTCTCTTCTTCCATACGTAATGGACGCAACCATTGGGAATGCAATTTTTTCAGGTCACGCACCCATACACTGCGATTTCATCCTTCCGAGTTATAAGCGAGCCACCTTCTCCTGGAAATTGAATGAATCCTTATTAAACGACTCTCTGTGCCTGTCGGCTGTCCAGCGCTTTAGCTTCATTTTAGAGGATATTTTTCCCGCCCCACACCGCCCCAGGTTAATTGGGGAGGCCCTCAAGTGCGTGTTTTGGGGGGGGTCCTATTAAGCGGGGGCTCCTGAAAAAGGCAGCGGCCAACTCGTTTTTGGGAAAGGCCATAAGTCTACGGGCTGGTTTGATCTTGAGCATTCTGAAGACGGCCATGAGATTTTCGCTCTGGAGAAAGGGCCCGGGGACTTTCCCGTATATTGCTCGAGCTTTTTACATTGGAGCAACAACCAGGGAAGTTTTTTGGCCCGCGCATGGGAATGGAGAGCACCCCCTTTTTTTTCCCAGCGATCAAAAACCGGGGGGAAAATTGTACACTTGACAGAGGGATCCTCCGTGTTCCACAAATTTTTTAAACAACCTCTAAAATCCCCCGGATCACACCCCCCTGACCCTTCAGCTTATGCCTCACTCCTAGGGTCATACCTGTCTAAGACAGCTCTCCCCTCTCTGGAGAAGGTTCTCTCGTGAGCTCAGGAGGCAATTTTCCCCTTCCCCTCGGGAAAGAGTCCTGGCCCGGGATGGCTAAGGGCTACATTCTAAAAGGCTTTGGGGAGGGGGGGGGGGGGAGTGCAGGGGCCCTTTGGGGGCCTTCAATAGGGTTTTTCACCACTATCCCTTTTGACCCCGCCCTTTTGACCCTACCATAACGGTGATCCCGAAAGGGGGGAAAGACCCGCACTATGTCAGAGTTATAGACCCTATTTATTAATACGACACAAAAAATCTTTGCCAAAATTTTTAGCAACCCCTCTAAAAACCCCCTTTAAAAAAAAGCTATCCATCTTGACCCCGGTGGGGTTCGTGCCCTCCAGAGAGGCGAGAGACAACAGCCAAAAGGGTTTGCTCTCAGCACCCGTTTGTAAAGGGGGATCGGTGTTGATTCTCTCCTTTGGGCCCAAAAGGCATTTGCCCGGTAGGTGGCCTTTTGTCCGGCGCTCGGAGGCAAAGGGGAAATTTGGCCCTATCATAGGATAGAATTCTGGCCCTATACACCTCCCCGCAGGCTAGAATCCCCAAAATGGCTTCAGACCCCGTTCGATTGAAAAAGGCACCAGACAGGGCTGTCCCTTGGGCCCCAAACCCGCATCCCCGCATGGAGCATTACTCAGGCCTACGAGCGATCCGCTTTCCCCCGAATTCAGGTAGGGGGGATTTAAGGTAAAAAAGCTGGGTTCGCGGATGACCTACTTTTCCCCAAAACCCCTACCTATTACCTGCCAACTTGGGGGTCTGGGGTATGCCTTCAGCAAAAAAAAAGTGAAAAATGGCAAAGAGCACGTCTGGGGTTTATACCTGGTCGGGAAATAAATCAATTAAAACCCCTTCCCGTTCGCTTTGACCACGAAAAAACTTCCCCTTTTGGAGGCCTCCCCTTGAATCCCCTGAGACCCTTTGATTTAAACTTTGCTCCTCTGCTCCGAGATATTACACGGGACCTCTTGTACATCTTTCAGGCCGTCCCAATCTCCCTGCCTAAAGCTTTCTTTTTGACTCTGCGCCAGCTGGTTGCAACTTTTTATGGGCGCGAAAAAATCCCAGATAGCCAGTCCACATTGAAGCCCTTTTAAACCGGAAGGGGGGCTGTCCCTCCCTGATCTTCAAGCATACTATCTGGCAGCGGTTGCGGTCCGTATCCTGGATAGCTTTCGCGGCGAGAAATCGAAACTCTGGGTTCAAATTGAGCCGCTGCTCTATAGAGCACCAGTGGCGGGTCTTCCCTGGCTTCCTCCAACACTCCTTCGGAAGCAAATGCTCGTTGGCATCCCACTAGTGACACAAACGACGATCTCTGTCTGCAGAGCGTTTGCTTCAAAGATGAATATACTGGTCACGGGGGGTCCCTGTTCTTCGCTTCTAGACAATCCAATGCTCCTGGAATCATTAGCGATACCCCTATCCCGACTTCTAATAGGTGGCGCGGTACAGTCTGTTGCTGCGAGGGTTATCTCCGCGGGCTCCCTGCTAAGTTATGAAGACCTGGTGGGCGATACGGGTGCTACGAGGTTGTCTAGTTTCAATTATTACCAACTAAGAAGCCTATATGCCAGATGTCAGTCGACTCTAGACATTCAGAGACCGACCTATTCTATTCGAACGGTGGTGTCTGGGCAAGCACTCAGAAAAACGAGCCCTATCAGGCTTTTATAAAATGCTAACTGCCCTCCCCCTGACGGACAAGTTGCCCTTCCAGAGGAGCTGGGAACGAGAATTGGGTGTCACGCTTTCGGAGGGGGATTGGAGTAGGGCATTTCTTTTGGCTTACAAATCCTCTATTTCTACTAAAGCCCAAGACTTGAACTACAAAATTCCGACGAGGTGGTACAGGGTACCGGCTCTGCTGCATGTCCTTTTCCCGTCAGTTCCAAGTATGTGTTGGCGCTGTGGGAAGGGCGAGGGGACAATGACTCATATCTGGTGGGATTGCCCTATCCTTCAACTGTTTTGGTTGAAAGTGATCGACGTTATCCGTAGGGTGACAGGAATATCCTTACAGGCGGACCCGACTTTCTTCCTTCTTTGTGCCCTCCCTCTCCCAACCTCGATCATGAAAAACCATCTGATATCTCAGATGATACTCGCCGCCAAGGCTGTGATACCAAGATTGTGGCTCTCCACTGCTAGCCCCTCAGTGTCGGACTGGTTTCAGGAAATACACACAATACAAAGGAGTGAGGAATTCAGGACCGACTCCCCTTCACTCTACAAGAAATTCCTGGGACGACTGGAAAGTCTTCTGTGAATCGGATCAGTACCAAAACCATTTGTGAATTGTAATGTTGAAGGTGCGGACCCATCCCTAAAATGTCGTGCAACGGTTGAACCGACTAGAGGTTTTATGTTTATTTGAGTTATTGTTGCTTGCTCTGATTAGTTCACATAATGTTTCAGGGATAGAGGCGGATGCTGGGTTGCCATATCAGCTTAAAACATTGGCATCTTGTGCTTTCCGCACCCATGCACTCTCATACAATGGGAGAGCCCTCTGTTGCAGAGGGCCCTGGACCGGTGCATCGCTGACCTCAAAACTTGTTGCCATCCCCATATTGTATTTGACTGCTTGCATCTGTTATCATCCGCATTTCTCTGTACGGAATGTGTTTTTTTTTGTATTGATATTATCTCTGCATTAATTTATCTGAAACCTGTACAATTGAAATACTATGTCTGTCCCTTTTCTCAATAAAGCTTGTTTGTGAATAACGAAAAAATATTTTTTTTTATATCTCTATGTTTGAAGCCTGAAATGTGGCAAAAGGTTGAAAAGTTCAAGGGGGCTGAATACTTTCACAAGGTACTGTAAGTAAAATGAGAATGCTTGGACTGGGGAAAAATGATAACAAGTGCTAAGTAACTTGTTTTTTGATAAAAACAAAGAGTGGCGATTGGGTCCCGATTACTAGTGGGGAACTACAGGGGTCAGTATTGGGTCCAATTCTCTTTAATATATTTATTAATGACTTTACAGGATTGCACAGTAGAATATCAATCTTTGCAGATGATATGTAAAGTAATTAACACAATAGAGGATAATGTTCTATTACAAAGGATCCAGATAAGTTAAAGGCCAGGTCAGAGAAGTGGCAGATGAGGTTTAACATGAATAAACGCAAGGTATTGTGACAGCGTCATAGGATTCTATAGACCTTGCGTAAACGAGTCTGATACATAAAGCATATAGGTTTGGTAAATAGAGCAAAGAATCTAATTCGGACTACATTTGCCCTATAGCTTCCTATGATCCCCATCACTGCTCCTCCATTGGACAATGTTTTTAAAAGGTATCTTAACATATACCACAAAGACCATAAAAGTGATGCAAACAGGGCCTAACCTACGCTCTGTTACATGGATCCTAATAGATTATATGAAAAGGAGTTAACATGGAACATAATGAATAAATATAGTCAACAGACAACCTCTTTAATATAATTAGCAGTGTAGAACCTCATACAGCTACTTTATGCTTATGCACATGTCCCAGAAAGTATGGGCATGTAAATACCTGGTAACCAAGATTTATGTACATAACCCATTGATGCTCATGAGGTCTCCTATACTTTAAGAAGTCCTGACATTGACCTACTCTCGGTCAACAGAGCCACAGATTGTGATCCTCTGTGCTCTTTATCGAACAAAGGGAGCAATAACAAAAGAACAACACTTAGATCAATTCTGTACGACTTGTAACACTATGAAACCGGTAGGACTCCGAAGTCGACCCTGCACGAGTAGTAGAGAAACTAGGGAAGAACAAGACAGGGTGTTTTTTGCTTACCCATGCACAACTCCATGGCTTTATACACTTTAAGTGGTATGATATTTGAGTGCTATACTTTAAAACACTTTTGGTTTGACTACCCGTAATGCTAGAAGAACTTATCACACAATATTACAAAAATCACATTCAACCCAAGTGCTCTGCTGCAGTGGAAAAACAAGGTGGTATCTGGTCCATACACTTTCCAAATCTATGTGTCCGTTTTTGTATGTGTGAGTTCGTGTTTTATAAGTCGTATCTTCTGAACAAACCCCTTCCCGCACTCCAAACATGAAAATGGTTTCTCACCAGTGTGAATTTTATTATGATCATTTAGTTCCGGCTTGGTTATAAAACGTTTTCCACATTCGGGGCATTCGAAAGGCTTTTCCCCTGTGTGAAACCTCTGGTGTTTTACAAAATCTGTCTTCCACGCAAAGCTTCGATTGCATTCAGAGCATGCAAACGGCTTCTCCCCAGTATGAATTATCTGATGCAAGACCAGATTTGATCTGGAGTAGAAAGATTTACTGCACTCAGAACATGGATATGGTTTCTCCCCCGTGTGGATCCTCTGATGTTTTACAAAATACGAGATGCTTGAAAATGATTTCTGACACTCCGGACACTCGTAAGGTTTTTCTCCCGTGTGGATCCTCTGGTGGTTGACCAGATCCGATTTCCATATAAAACACTTCCCGCACTCAGCACACACATGGGGTTTCTGCCCAGCATGAATTTTCCGATGAAGCAGAACATTGGAACTCGAGGAGAAACATTTGCCACATTCAGAGCAGGAGTATGGTTTCTCTCCAGTGTGAATTCTTAGATGTTTGACAAGATAGGACTTGATTGAGAAACATTTGCCACATTCTGAACACACATAAGGCTTTTCACCAGAATGAATTCGCTCATGGACAACCAGATCTCCTTTCCAGGCAAATGTTTTCCCACATTCTAAGCAAGAAAAAGGCTTCTCCCCAGTGTGAATCTGTTGATGCTTTGAAAGATGTGAGGTCTTTTTAAAACATTTCCCACATTCTGGACAACAAAATGGTTTCTCCCCAGTGTGAATTCTTTGATGGGAAATTAGATTTTCTTTTCTAGTTAGGCTCTTGCCACATTCTCCACAGGTAAATAGCTTTTTTCCAGCTTTTTGACCCAAATGACCTTCTGACAAAGTTGCTGTATTTCCAGGTTCTATTTCTGGTCTTTGAATGTGACCTAAAGATTCAGAGTCACAGGCCACATAATCTGCGCCATTTAAGACATCAGATGATGGATGTGAACTATGACTAAGTGAGCTAAAATGTAAGAGGATGGGATATTCGACTTGAGGATATTGTACAACATCATCTTCCATTCTGAAATTTGGATACAACATGTACTGTCTGTCCAAATTGTTGACCGAGGTAGATTCATCTGTAAGAGAGGAGAGTGATGATGAAAAGTTTAAATAATGTAAATTAGGCATATTGTTGTCAAGCAGTGTCCAAATGACCTACCTACCACCCCCCCCCTTTTTTTTATTTTATTTCTGTTAATTTTGCCTTTATGTTTTTTGGTTGGTAGAGCATGCTGGCCTAAAGAGCTCATGTCCATAACACCTTTATTCACATGGCTCTTCTACTGGAATACTGGTCACCTACTGTGGTTTTTGACAAGCTCCATGCAGAACAAATATATCTCCACTTATACACCCTATTCCAATGTTACCCAAGTCTGCAGCATAAGTGAAGTGCCTCTTGAAAGGTGTTTTGCCACCTTACAAAATCCTTTCTGAGGAGAGCTTTAAGCTAGTCTTAAAAATCAAGGAGATCGCTTCGCTTGTGCAGCTCTCCCCAATTCATGTCTGTGGAAATTCTGCGTATACCTGAAGGAGAAAGCTCTGATGTATTTCAGATAAAGTCTTTACTCATAGAGTGTTGGGAACTCAGGAAGAACTACACATGCACAGCCATGTCTCTGGCTCCTACTGGGTTATGAGCTGACCTTAGGAAGGATTTTACAGCAAACCGCCTTTAATGTTAAAACTTTGCATCTTTTTATGATCCTGGTCTCTGGCCACATATACATTCAACCTCCTGACCTCCGCTCCATGTAGCAAAAGGCTTCCTTTATTGGTCTTGGTAGTTCTCATCTATCACCTTAGAAAGCATGTATTGTACATTTAAAGGGCCAGTATGGGCTGCTCCTTCCTTCTCCCACCAATATCTGCACGCCATTCTGTATTTAAAGGAACACTTCATTGTCACCTGTTGCCCAAGCAATAAGTTCCTTATCTTTAGTGAACAGCCAAGGTATAGTCTTCGCTGTCAAGCTTCTGACCCTGCTTGCCATTTTACCTTTCTCCTCCTCTGCTGCTGCCCTGATCTTTGCCAGTTACCCTTGATAACTTAATTCTTCCAACGCTGACTTGCTGCCCATGACAACTGGATTTCACCTGCCCTACCCTAGTTCCTTCTTGACCTCATCTTCTGCCTGATCATACAGTTCTGCTGGAGACTAGTATGAGGGTAGCGACCTGGGAAAGCAGAAAAAAGTTAAAATAACTGGATAGGGGCTAGAAAGTTAAAACCTGAGGGCCCTTCATCTAGTCAACTCTATTCAAGGCCTTGTGAAAGTATCCTACTTCTTCAGAGACCACAGAAAAAATGTGCTCATTAATATCCGGCACCTGCTATGTCTTTCCCATGCAGCATATGGGCCAGAGATGCCTGCTGCTGGGACTAAGTATATCTTTCAGCCTTTGAGCAGCAATTGTAGCTTTGTAGTTTTTTTGTAGTTTATGTCCCATTTTTTCAGTGTTTTTATTTTTTTATAGTGTTGGGACTCGCAAGAAATGAGAAGCCTTGCCGGGTCTTGCGAGCTTGTGTACTGTAGCTACTGTATCAACTAATACCTCATATTTGATATTTTTCCAGTATGTTATTTTTTTTGCCCTAAAACACTGGGGAGCTTAGGGTACAGGTATTTTGTGCAGGACACCCCTTAAGTGCTGAGCAGCCTGCCCATTTGAATATTATGGGCGATACTGGCTGTAACTCGGCATGGTGTTCCTGTATGAATGGCGTTACCCTTTTTATCGCCTTATCTATATGCAATTTCATCAGTATTGTTGCACTTGTGCAGTCTCCCTATGTGTTATACTGTAGCTTTTTCAATGCTGGTGTAAACTAGTATTTAGAGCATTTGCTCATTAATATCTGGCACCTGCTATATTTTTCCCATGCAGCATATGGGCCAGAGACACCTGCCGCTGGGACTCAGTATATCTTACAGCCTTTGAGCAGTAATTGTAGCTTTGTAGTTTTTTTTTGGTAATTTATCCTACTTCTTCCAAACAAAAGATTAATTCAGCTATTAGACCGAAAATTGTTCTGTTCTTTCTCAAACTTGTAGTTTGAGGCTGTTTTCACACCTTGCATATCTAGGTGTACTTTTTTTTTTGTTGTTGCAAAAACAGGAGTGGCCACAAGTTAGTTGGAAGTTAACAGGGAAATATGAAATGCAGTAGTTGCTTTTTTCCTTGTGGCTTTTTTTTTCTACTTTTGGTACTTTTTTTTCACCACTTACAATTTTTTCAAAATGCGGTGTGCTATGGTTGTAACATTTATTTATTTTTTTAAATGCATGCACCAGTTTTCTTTTTTGCAAAAAAAACTTTTTGGAAAACTGCATGAGTTTTTAATAAGCTTTTTTTTTCTGTGGTCCAAAAACACCATGCAAAGTGAGGACACCTAAAAGGTGGCAGAACAGGAAGATTTTACAAGGTTTAGACATAGGCAACCGGGCAAACCGAACTCTGAAGGGGTGAAAAAAGTAGGTGGAGCTTTCAGCAAAAACAGGGCACTACAAAATCTCAGGAAAGTGTTGAAGAGATTTAGCGATATATTAAGTTATACATAATTTTTGATGACATGCCTAAAACATTTGGAGGAACTTAGGGCAACATGTCCAAAAATTGGTGGCGCCAGAGCAGTTTTTAGACGCATTAAATCATTGTAAAGTGCGCCAGAAAGTATGATTCTCTCAAAAATCTGGCGTCAGGTATACCTTGCATAGTAAACAGAGCGCACCTAAAAAGGTGCATTGCGCAAATCGCGGCACATAGCATATCATTACTAATGTCTGTAATGCACCTCAATAGGCGCATTGCGTTATGGAGGCGCACATCGTATAATTTTTAGGCGCATTATACGCTGGGCACAACATATTTTAATGCACCTAAAAATTATACGCTGTGCGCCTCTATCCTGTTGAGGCGCATTACATACATTAGTAATGATATGCTATGTGCTGCAATTTAGTTTTGGTGTACGACAGTTCATTTATAGCGAGAAAATGGCGTCAAAAGTGTTTGCCGTCAAAAAACGACGTTTGCATATTGGGACATTTCACCCTTAGTTCTTTATTAGAAGGTGCCCATACTCCTTCAACAGGTGTTGGCCAAATATTTGGTTCGCCAACACTTATTCATCCTATTCCCACATAGACATACGTTGACTCTGCCAAGCATGCTTGCGTTTTCAACAGAAAGAGAAGAGAAAGCTGTTGCCAGACACCACTGTCCCATCTGGACATCTATGGTGGCGGCTTATTTCTAGGAAAAACAAAAGGACCGGGTATTGAAACTCAAAATGTTCAATCCTTTCCACCCTGACAGGGAGAGTCAGGAGGCCCCCATAGACATGGCCCCCATGAAATCAACAGGTGTAGCTGACTTTTCCTAATCAGGACGCAGGCCTTAGGGTGCTTTCACACAGTGCGTGTTTGGTGCGTTTTTTGTGCAGGAAGGCACAGCAATTAATGCTGTACATTGCTTCCCCAAAAAATGTCAAAAATCACGGTAAAAAAAAAAAAATCGTGCTTTTACCGTGATTTTAGCCACAATTTTTGTGCAGCAATGTACAGCATTAATTGTTGTCCTTCCTGCACAAAAAACCGCTAAAAAACGCCCCCAAAAAACGCACTGTGGAAAGCAGCTTGTGTTAAAAGTTTTCTAAAATTTTTTAAAATTTTTAAATAAAATGGAAAGAAAAAAAAGTATAATAACTACAACTAGCCCCCCAAAAATGTGTATAGTATATGGTCACCACAGGGGCCCCTGGAATTGATGGGGGCCAAGCGCAGAATGAAATAATCTTTGGTGCTTCTATTGAGCAGAAAAAAATTTTTTATTACGGTTTTTAGTGCTTATTTTCCCAAACCTGGATGAATATACATAGGGGTCCCCCCTCCTCCTTACATGTCGTAAACCCCCTGAAAATCTCTACCATCCTCATCCTGTGATCCAACCACAACTTCTCTCATGGCAACATCCTGGATCTACATTAAAAAAAGAAACACTTTATATTGTGTTGGATAATCTTAACTCCTTAATGACCGCCCACCGTCTTTTGAGTCGGCTTGTGCAGGTCGTTTCGTCTGCAAACGCTTTTGGCGTCGCTGCAGACATGGGGTTTTTGCGGCCCCCCGGGGCCGAGCTGCGTGGACGGGGCTTTGTACACAGCCCTGATCCCGGGATCCCGTGTGGCACCTGGGAAACTCCGACCCCGTTTTTAAAAACCCTTTGGATTGCGGGGATCCAAACAGACAATCAAGGGTTTCCCCCTGCTCTGTCGGGCACCAGGTGTTCCGACACCCCAGAGCCAGGGGAACGGCTGCCAGTCAGCCTGGGGACTAGAGTACCCGCGGGGCCGTCTGTGAACTAACCCAGTGACCAGGACAGATGTGAGCTTTTCTGTCATCCCCCTGTGTCAAATGACCAGATTATAATGTATTAGCAAATTGAATTGCTAATACTTTACTAATGTAAAAAATAAAAAAAAAGTAAAAAGTTCTCCCTTCAGGGATTTAAAAAAAAAAAAAAAAAAAAAAAAAAAAATACAACAAAAAAAAAAAGTTATAAAAGAAAAAAAAAAAAAAAAATATTTAATAAAAAATAATTTGTGCATATATACACACACACACAAAAAAAAAAAAACAAACATATTAGGTACCCACCCGACCATAATAACCTGTAAATTAATTAAAAATTAAGTGTAAATGTGAATGGTGTAAAAAAAAAAAAAAAAAAAATTTCTAAATTTATTTAAAAGTGAACTTAAATTTTCCCCCTAAAAAAGTAAAACTTGCCCCGAAAAAAACGGGGGCCCCTCTACAACTGCGTCATTAAAAAAAATAAAAAAGTTACAACTTTTAAAACCAAGGGAGGCAAAAACTACAAAAAAAAATTTGGGCTTAACTACTTTTTCAGGCGTTCGGGGCCCAAGGGGGTTAAAGCACATGATGTACACAATATTCAAGTCATCTGACATTTATAGCAAATTTCCCCCTTTGAGTGGGGTAAAGGGGACACCGCTATCAGCAGCTGTGCCCGGGGTTTGCGCTTTACCCCATTCAAGTCTACAGGACAAAGCTGCAGTACTTTTCACACCCTCGAAAAATTTTAAGCGTGTACTGATCCAATGAAGAGGACAGCCTGGGTTCCCCTTTAAAGACCGTCAACAGAGATGCTGATTGTCAGGGCACCACCAACTTAATGCTGATGGTCTACTTAAAAACCCTGGTTAACCCCTTTAACATACCTCATAAATTTTGGGGGACTTCCCGCGTCCTTCGATAGAGTGGGATAATGAGGATAGGATTCTTTCTGGGGGGGCTTCTCTTGGTACTACTTCGCAGAAGAACAATGGGCCTTAGTATGAAAACTGTCTAGCGTAAGCTGTCCTTGTTGCCCCTAGCAACCAAAAGATCTCATAGCAACCAATCAGAGCTCAGCTGTCATTTATTTAATTTCATATAGTGCGCTGGAAAAATAAAAGCTGAGCTCTGATTGGTTGCCATGAGCTCTTACTGGTTGCTACGGGCAACAAGGACAGTCTTACTGCTAGACAGTTTTCATACATAAGGCCTAATTAATGTGCTTATGACCAACTACCTCACTTTTCCTCTGCATCAGTTCTGAACCTTTTTTTTACTGTTTTTTTGGACTATTTGGTCTGAAAACCGTTAGTGAAAGGTGGTAGGACCCCTCCGTCCCTGTACTGATCCTTGTGTCTTTCTACATACTCCCACTCCTCCATTGAGAAACTGACTGTGACGTCCTCAAATCTTAAAGGAACCCGTTTGCCAAGACCCGTCATATCCGACACTTTACACAGGGCTGTAAAATGTCCCAGCGTGCTACCTCTCAGTCAGCAGTGATGATTTGTTGGCGAGGTCAGGATCTTCTGTGACTGTTCCCTCGCGTTCCAGTGACGGGGTGGTGGCACTTTTTATGGGGTGGGGGTTGTCCCCGTTTCCCCCCGCTCATGGAATGGTTTGGTTTGCCATATCAGCGTTTCCTTTTTTATAGGCTTAGTCTGGGGAATGAAACAGATATTGTAATTATCCCATAATTTCACTTCATTATTTAAATCCCCTTTTTGTCCTCCGATTATTAATAAAGATAAGAGTGGTCATGTGCTCATTCCCCGAATCCCCCAACTCTCGGCATTTTGATTTTAATAAGTAAGAGTAAAGGGCAGGAAACCCCTTCCCGAATCCCTCACCTCTCCCGGGCAGTCCTGTATTATTTTTACAGTAAGAGGGGTCAGTGACTCATTCCCCGAAACCCCCACCTCTCCCCGGTAGTCCCGTATTATTTAAAACGATAAAAGTGAGGTCATGTGACTCATTTCCCAAATCCCTACCCTTTCCGTCATGTCCGTTTATTAATACAGATAAAGTGAGGTCATGTGACTCATTCCGAAACCCCCACCTCTCCGGCAGTCCTGTATTATTAATCGATAAAATAGGTAAGTGCGTCTTCCGAATCCCCCCCCTGGTATGTCCCGTATTTTTAAGATAAGTGAGGTCATGTGCTCTTTCCCAGAAACCCTCACCCTCCGGTCAGCAGGAGAGGTCCCAGGGGGAGGCTTTAACGCCGTTTAGTGTCCTGTCTTTCTCCTCCTGAAGACCCGGTTTTGGGTCCGCTTTGATGCATGGAGATTTTTAGGGGTGGAAACACAATTTTTTCAGAACTAAAATATTTTCACGTGACCCCTTCCTGACACCATTTTTTCTGGGGTTTTGACAATAACTCTACAAACTTTGGTGATAATAACCTTATACATTTTACAATTTTAAACAAAAAAAAAATCCTCAGTGACATTTCTTTGCAGACCAGTAAGTTTGGTTACCTCTTTTTCCTAGTGATTGGCTTTTTGATATTGATTGTTGTTTTTTCTTTTACGATGTTCACCATCCAGGAGAAAACCTGATAGTAAATGACTGGATAGTGAGAAAACAAAAGAGAAATCCTCTCACCAGTGGCCTCGACTCTGTGAGCTCCACCCTCTCCCTACTCCACACGGTGCAAATGGAAATGAACATCCGGCTGTAGATGTGCAATATAAAAAATGAAACAAACCTTTTATTGGAGTTTGTTTAACAACATATCGCAAGAGCAAAAATAGATTGCATAATTTACGCGTTTCGCGCCGAGTCCCTGGCTCTTAGGGTGTGATGAGTCCGTGTGAACATACGCTTTTAGATATGCGTTTGGCTCAGTCTGTCGGACCCTAAACGGACCCAAACACGTATCTAATAAATAGCAGTGTGATTTACACTGCTTTTAATATGAAGCACGCATCAGCGTTCACCTAAGCGCAATACGTGTCGTCCCGCCGCGCGTACAATACAATCATATTGTACGCGCAGGGGGAGAATAGACATGTCAATTGTTAGCAGCGATTACGCGCCGCTGACAATGCATGTCTATGGGGCGTCTTTCAGATCTGTTCCAAGAATTGACATGTTAATTCTTGGTCCGAAAGACGCAGCGGGAGCCCTATAATAAAGTATTGGGTGCGATCCTGCTGCAGCTGCATGTTGGATACGTGTTGGAACCGTTTAGGATCATCGCTGCGTTTTTGGATGTAATTTTCAGATCCAACATGGATCCAAAAATGGCATGTGAATGGCTCTTAAAGGGAACCTGTCACATAGATTATGCCCCCCTTTCTGAGCGCAGCACAAGCTAGTGTCAGACCTGCTGTTCCCAGCGCTGTGTCCCTTATTCTGTAAGATGCTGCAGTTTTAGAGCATTTACCCTCAAATCTTATTCATGAGCGGGTGTTAGCTCCACCCACCAAAGGCTAGCCGCCCACTGCCCGTTATTCTCATGTTTTCCCTATTCAAAGTAATAGGTTTGTCAGTTGAGGTGGGCGGGCTAGCCTCAGATGGGCGGGTTTGAAAAAAACTAAACTTGAATGACTCTTCTGGCTGAAAACTGAGATCTGAGCATTAAATACTCGAAAACTAAAGCATTTTACAGAATAAGGGACACAGCGCTGGAAACAGCAGGTCTGACACTAGCTTGTTCTGTCCTCAGCCAGGGGGGCAAAAACTATGTGACAGGTTCTCTTTACTAGTAACAGGATATGATATGTTACGATTAAGATCAAGAGACTCGGCTCGAAACGCGTAAACTATGCAATCTATTTTGTTCTTATGATATGTTTTAAACAAACTCCAATAAAAGGTTTGTTTTATTTTTATATGCCTTCCCCTTGCACGAGGGCTGGATTATAATCATTAATTCTTAGGCTATGTTCACACGGCTTAAAATGGGACGTATTTCAGTCCGTAATTACGCGCCGTAGTGCGCTCCAATACGGCTGGAATAGTCCCAAATCATTAGGGAAATCCAAGTTCTCAAAAAGGAACTAGGGTTTTTCGTCTCCCCCCCCTGCTCGGGAATATGCCGCGGGGGGAGATAAGTGACATTAATTTTCTAGGGGCGTTTTGCCGTAGAAATTATAGTCTATGGGCCGGCCCCCCGCTCCCACCCACAGGAAATTTTACGCCCCGCAAAAAAAAACCATGGAACATAGCCTTGGGTTATGTTACCGGCTTTTTTAGCCGCGTATTTGGCCCAAATTTCCCCATGTTTTGTGTTTAATACAGGGCAAATGAGCCCGCAAATTAGGGAAATTTCATACTTAATAGGGTTGTTACAGGCTTATTGAGCGCGAATAGTACGCGCCGAATTTATGCGGGTTTGTTTAAAAACCACACGGGTCAGGGAAATTTCCCAAAAGCACGGGTCCCATGACATGCATTCGCGGCGGTAATCCCGTAAAAATTGTTTGTAAATTCTCCCCCCGCGGTAAATAAATCTATTAAAGCCCGGGGATGACGCGTAATCCTTTGTTCTCTAAGAGCATAAATTTTATTTAAATTGCGTTGCGTTTTTTGTGCGTTTTAAAGGCAATTGTGTGTTCCCGCGGTACAATACAATTGTATTACGCCAGGGGGAGAATTAATCATTTTAGCAGCGTTACGCGCTGCCGACAATGCATGCTTTGGGGCCGCACTGCCCCCCCCCTGTTTTGGAATTCGCGCTGATCAGGGTGCTTTCCAAAAAACCCCCGATGCGGCGCACACTAATCGTTAAAAAAGCCATTGAGCAAGATGTAATCCGGGAGTACATACCTCAATTTTCGGGAGCTTTTGGCTGACTGTGTGTAGCCCCCGGGGGGGGTGGGGGGTACCACCAGCCACAAGCATTCTTATATGCATATTTGTGTGAATAATTGCATTCATTTTCCCCGGGTCAAAAAAATGTAGGAGGAGGCGTAACCATAGCCTTATTTGGAAAAGATGGGAAACTAAAAAGCGTGGGGACGCCCTCATGGATAATTTCTTTTTGGGAACGGAAAAAGTTTTTTCTCCCCGTTTTTAATATAGTTTTTTTTAAATGCTTTTTCACTTTTTTTTTGCTTTATATTCCTTCTCCCTTGGGAAATTGGCACAGAAAATTTCTTTTGGGGTCACGGGGTACTACTTGGCAGTGCTCGGGCCCCCTGGCTACCCCTGACACCAAAACCCCCCATTGTGTCAAAAGGGTGACGACAAGGAAGCCATTTCCCTTATTTAACACCACAGATGCCGCTGTCATTACTGACCAGGGCTGAGATTTGAGTGATCTCCATTCCTGGAGACTCGGTGACACCGCTGACACATTCAGCTTCTGTGCCCGCTCCACATTGCACTGATGCAGATTTCACTGCAGGATTTAAATCTGCACCATGGGTCAGTGTTCGTGCAGAGATCCCAGTCCTCTCATAGTCGTAAAAATCCCCGCTCCATTTCCGATGTGTTGTTTATTCTCAGCATTATGCTTTAAAAGCCCAAACGCAGGTAACCTATAAACCTATCTGGACAATTCCTTTTTGGAGGGTCACATGACCACCCATTTCACTCTAGGTTGCTGAGGCATCAGTGACGTCAGCGTTGTCCTGTGAAGCTGACAGGTGCATGTGCATATTACCTCGGAGCCTCCATTACCTTCTCAGGTTCTGTCATCCTCGGTATTCACAGTCCGGGGTTTCAGGGGTTTGTCCCAGAAGTTTAATAGGTGTTGATTAACACTAGGAACAATCCCCCTCGAGTTATACCCCCGGCCCCGCGTCCCCTGTGCTTTGGCCATGTTGAAGACCATTGGACGGTGAGGTCGACGGGAATGTCTTCGGAAACATGGCCGCCGTAGCGGGGACAGCCGTGTGCTGTGTCCTTCATAGTGCTTATGCGGGATTATACTGAAGATTTTCGGCAGGACTGTCTCCCCACTAGCGCTTCGCGTGGCCTCGTTTCAGGAAGGGGTAACTAGTCAGAAGCCGGCATTCGGGGCACTGACATCGCTGAATGTAAAAGGGGAAAAAGTGTGTACAAGGCTCAGGGGCCATAGCAAAAAAATGCTTCCACATTAAACAAACAAAAATGACACCCACGTGTCCCAAAAAAGTCACCACAGTGCCCCCCAAAAATGAACCCCCCAGTGCCCCCCTAACATGAAACCCCCCATGCCCCATAACAATCATCCCACAGTGCCCCCCCTAACAGTACACCACGTGCCCCATAACGTCCCTCCACAGTGCCCCCCCTAAAAGTGACCCACAGTGCCCCCTAAATGAACCCCCAGTGTCCCCCCTACATACACCAAGTGCCCCCTACATACACCACAGTGCCCCCTAACATAC
>JAODAL010031046.1:0-49026 GCA_025379985.1 Phyllomedusa bahiana | reverse complement strand
AGACAGGGAGTGACCTAAAGTAATGGAAGGACTGAGTTTTCCAAAAACAAATAAATTATCTCTAACAAGATTACATGTAAGTCATTGTTTTCAGTCTTCACAGCCCCTGTATCTTTGTGTTTACTGAAGAGATAACATCTCCTGCACTTGTCAGTGTAATGGCTCAGCTACTTACAGAGATGCCTGATATGCTAATCACTGCTATAGAATGAATTGACAGAGTGAGTGCAAAACTGCTTGTGATTCAGTGAAACAGCTTAGTGAGAAAACACCCCTTTAAGTCCAATTTAGGCTCAGAGCTAGAGTCAAATGTTTGAAACTTTTCACCAAAACTTAATTTTTTTAAATCAGTTTGAAGTGTCTTTTAGCTGTTTGGTGGGAAAATAAGTGTCTTAGGGACGGGCATCCCTCGATTATTATAAAGCATAAGGATAACGTATACACTTTCCCAAGCAAGGTAAAAAAAATCAGTAGGCCCAAGTTGCAGAGGGGTTATTATGATCTTGAATAACTTTTAGGATATGGACGCACAGCACAGTCAAGGAACAGCCATGATTTGGCTGAGAACTGCGGAAGAAAGCTGCAGCTGTGGTTTTCACAATGAATTTGCCAATAAACATTGGCAAAAGTGCATGGCCAGTAACATTGAGTGTTAGCAGCCATGTGGCTTTGTAAGTAAAAGTAACATTAAGCAGCAAAGTTGTGCAGCCATTTACCAATTTAAGATCCGTAGAGGCAATTTCTTGTTGCTGTTTTCAGCCACATTGTGGTATCTTTACTATTTTAGTCTTACACCATATATATGCTGGAATGGGATTGAAAATTTACTGGGGCCTGTGAAATTGAAAGGGTTGTCTAACTATTGATAACCCTTTCAAATGGCAGTCACTATAAGCAAGTAATTTTGGTAACGAAAGCTATGGCTTGATAGGATATGCCATAAATGTCTGTTAGGTCCTTTGGGACCTGCACCTATCTTCAAAACAGGCCCTGAATGTCTCCCTGCAAGAGGTTGCACTTGCATGGTAATCTCCATTCATTGCATTGGAAGTCCCAAGTACAGGAATCTGCACCTATCTTGAGAAGGGGCTCTCGAATGTCTGAATGAATAACAGAATGCGTTTGCACAGCACTCTCCTCTCATTTCAAAGGGAGTTCCGAGTACGGCCAAGTACACCGCTCAGCTCTACTCAGATTTCCCACAGAACAGGACAAAGTGTATTGTACTAGTGCAAATTGTTCTTTTCGTTCAGCACAAAGACTTTTGAGACCCCTTTCTCAAGATAGGTGCGTGTCCCAGAGGTAGAATCCTATCAGACATCTGTGGCATATGCTATTGATATGCCATAAATGTCTGAGATGGGAACTACCCTGTAAGTATTACATGGCAGCCATTCAGATGAATAATCATCTTTATAATACAGGGACAAGCAACCTTAATGTCCATACTCTCTTTTATGAGATATTTTCAAGGGTTGGCTTCATGAGACCACGGGCCACATCTATGAAACTGTTTAGGTCTAAAACTCAGTTTTTTACCCATAGGCAAAAGAGTGAGTTTTAGACCTAAATAGTTTCATATATGTGGCCCCACGCGTTTGCACATTATTGACTGTTAAATGAGACTTGTTCAAGTATGAAAAGGTTAAAAGGAATCTATCACCAATATATTTTTCTTTACTAATTAAAACAAGATACTGAAATATATTATTTTCTTCTTGGTCATTTTTATTTTCTGATTGTAGATTTTTTATTTCTGTATATGATTATAGGCAGCCATCTTGTCTGAGCTGCTTTTAAAAGCATGAGGTGTTTTACTCAACTTCATGGACATAGGAGCCTGTGAACAGGAGCTGACTCATTAAATTCCATAGAAGAGTTTTCTAGGCATGATCTGTGACCTGGGAAGAAGTCCGTGTGCAGGGAGGGGGAGAGGGTGAACTGTGACTATCTCCTATTGTGAATGGTGGATCCTATGTTATCTATACACATTGGGGTCACCTTTTAGTGTAATTCTGCCTGTGCTGAAAAGTTTTCTCTGCGGAACAGAAAATGGCCGAGTGACCAAGGTAAAATCTTCATGATTTCAGGATTTAAAAAAAAAGAAAAAAGATAGCAATATGAAATATGAAAAAAATATACCCAAAAATTAGTTTAAAAAGTTAAATAATATGTGATTTTTTTGATGACATATTCCGTTTAATAGTCATTTCCAAGTGAGAAAAAAATAAGCGCTATCAGTTGCTGTATAAGTGTCTATATGGGTTTTTACAGGAAATGTAACATCCCTCGCTCACTCATGAACTATAATTGCAATACAGTGAATATGTCATCTGCTTTCTGATGCATTCTTCACAATTTTCCTTAGCTCAGCTCCTGGTTATAGTGTTTGACAACACAGGACATTCCTAATGGAGCTGTTTGTGGGTGGCAGATTATTCGCAGCTGCCAAATGCTTGCCGTGCCCATTGGAGTAGAACTGCTGACGTGCGCCATCTAACTCATTCTGATTCCTTTTGTGTTTCATTTATTTAGTTCATTTGTTCGTTTTTTCAAAAGGTTGGTGAAATGAGACTGATTACCGATGGCTATTTCTAGCTAGAAGCACAACTTTTTTTTTTATGCCGATACTGTGATCCCTAATGGAGGTGCCTGGAGCTCTCTGCTGTTTAATAAATGTCATCTAAATAATTGCCAGAACATGATCTTTGGAATAGAAAGTGGCAGAGAACTGCTTAACCCCTGCAGTGCACCACATGCTTTGCAAAGGGATTACAGGACCTTTTGGCAGAGAAATAGCTAATCTGCTCTGCAAACAACTGTCTACAGATTATGTCATTTGGAAATCTCTTACTTAACCCTGCAGGGCATGTTCTGGCTCTTCAGTGAATTTGGTTAGATGGATCTTGATAGACAAGAAAAAGCTTTTCTGTCATGAAAATGAAGATTATATGAAAGACAACAATTTTTTAGTCTGTTTTGTTAGTGGTTGTAAAAAAAAGTAAAAAAAAAAAAAAACAAAATCCCCCAAAAATTGTTAAATCTATTTAAAATATATCAGTGCTCATTAGTGTATTATAAATTCTAAAAGGCTCATGGAAAAAGAGCTGGGACTCTGCAGCGTCCTCTATTGGATGTAGAACTCCTCAAGTCACATCTGACTCACTGGATGTTCACACAGCGTTTAGCAATACGTTTTTCAATCCAAAAAAGTATGGAAAAACTCTGAATAAAACTTATCCAAACATGTACCCAAAGTGTGATACCTGTTGAATAAGTTTTCTGTGCAGCAGAAACACACCCTATAGTTTAAAATAGGGTGTCTGATGCGTAAAACGGAACAAGAATTGACATGTCAATTCTTCGTTTGGAATCCGTTAAAGGGGTTTTATCGTTTGAAGTGTTCGTGCTCTTGAGCTGATTATATGAGATTGAATTTGAAATCCAGGGGCAAGTCTCTTCTCTCAGCAGGCGTGTCTCTCCTCACTGAAGAGCTGTGACATCATCATTGTGTGTGAGGCAGGGAAGCAGAAGGTTGTCTGGAGAGTATGTAGCCTCCTGCATGCTTCTTATGTGTCTTCAGAGCCTTCAGGCTCCACAAGCTCCTTTTTGTGCTATAACCAGTTATACATGCAGCCTGAATTGATGAAACACATGTGAGGACTGTACACTTCCCCCCCTCCTCCCCATGTTACCAGGCAGGAGACTATGACTGTGTTATATAGAAAAATGACTATATTTACTATTTTGTCATAGGCAAAATATCAGTTCTCAATCTATAAAGCACTAAAACTTAACTTTTATTATGTATAACACTTAACCTTGATACACACTATTTAAAAACCTGATTTCTAACCTCTCAATTTGTCAGTTTCTAATTGTAAAGGAATCAAGTCTGGTGGAACACCACCTATTAGTAGGGAAACCCTATATATACAGTGATTTGATAACTCCAAAAAGGAATCCAAAACATCTTACTTGGGCAGTCATCGACCTCTATCCCCTGATGAAGCCAGTTAGCTGGTGAAACATGTTGGGGAGGTCAGGCATGACATTTTAATTTGTGATTTCCTACCTCTTTCTACTGTGTTGCCCACTGCAGAGGGTCTCACGAGGAAACCTTATATGTTTCATGACCATCAGATTAGGGATGACTGCCCAAGTAAGATGTTTTGGATTCCTTATTGGAGCTAGCAAATCACTGTATATATAGGGTTTCTCTGCTAATAGGTGGTGTTCCACCAGAGTTGATAACAGAAAAGGAGTTATTCCTTCACAATTAGAAAGGGACAAATGGAGAGGTTGGAAATCAGGTTTTTAAAATAGTGTGTATCAAGGTTAAGTGTTATACATAATAAAAGTTAAGTTTTAGTGCTTTATAGATTGAGAACTGATAGAGTTTAAGTTTGCCTATGGCAAAATAGTAAATATAGTCATTTAAAGTCACTCTTTGTTCTCTTGCTAGATTCCCTTTTTTTTTTTTTTTTTTGACTATTTGATATAGAAGAATGCACACTGCCCTCTCCCCTTCTCTCCCCCTGTTATCAGGCAGGAGACTAAGATTGTGTTATATGGAGGAAGCACGGGATGTAGCACTATGTTGTATGAGGGATCTATGAGGTAAACAGTCAGTATTTAGCCAGATCATTCACCCTAGAGCTGGGAGATGAGTACAGAGACAGCAGCCCTTGGTTTCACTATCGGTTTTAACAGCTCAGAGGGGAGTAAATACAGAGTGTGCAGACAGCCAATCACAGTACAGGGGGCATGTCTTGGGTGTTTCCTGTCTGGGGGCGTATCACAACAGGCTGAATGAAATGGCAGCCAGCCAATCACAGTGCAGGGGGTGTGTCTATGGGGCGGGATCCGAGCGGGGTGCGTCCAGACTAGCCAATCACAGAAAAGGAGCGTGTCCCGACGAGCAGCAGCAGAAATAGAAAACAGATTCACAGAAAAGCTCATATCTACTAAACCAAGTGACTGAGGTAATGCAACCCAATTACTAAAGTTCTTATATTTACTGTACCCACAATCTAAGACATGATCTTTGTAGTGATTCAAAACCTTTAATCGCATCCACAAGACGTATCGTCTTAACGCAGATATGTGTTTTACATTGAAATCAATGTAAATCACATGTGAATTGTTAGATCCATGTTTGGGTCCGAAAAACGTACCCAAACACATATCTAAAAAACGCCATGTGAACATCCCCTCACTGAGCCTTGCAATGTGAAGGGGATTAATAAAGCCAACTAGTTCATCTGCAGACAGCTTTTTCGGGGTGTTTCAAGGCTCAGTGAGTCAAATGTGACTTTAGGAACGCCACATCCAATAGGGGCCACTGCACAGTCTCAGCTCTTCCCATGAGCCTTTTAGAACATATTTAAATTGCAGTGTAGCAATCAAGGCAAATAACTCTCCACACACCTACATGATGCCTATCCCTAATGAGAGACCTTATCCCTTTTAAGGATACCACAGTCACACCCATAATGGAGCTCCAAACACCAAAAGTTACATCAACTACTACTGAGGACATCTACCCATGATACCCACTAAAAATAAAATGCACTATATCATGGTATATCATGCTAAATACCTTAGTACAAGGGGACCATAACCACAATGAGTAGAATTAATGGGACATTGAACATTGAGTAACTGAGGAATGAGTTACCACTGGTCACCATAAAATTTAGGCTAAAAACACAGTTGCTACCAGGTGTTTTATGTTTTCTTGACCAAGTATGGGAATGACCATTTACGAATGGACCAAGTGTGAAAAACACTTTTGATCATGATGAACCAAAAACTATACATATCATTGGATTCAAGGGAGTTGTTGCTAGATGTTCCTCTACCTGGGACAAAGATTCAGTTTTCTAAGCTAATCCTGTATCTTAAAGTAGAGTGGTTTGTTGGCATTCTCTATGCACCCAACACATAGGGTCTATGCCCCACCAGACTTACTAACTAGACCTCTGGGAATAGGTACAGTACATATAACTAAGTACCACAAATAAAATTTAGCAGCAAATGTAAAAACACTAATGAACCCAGAACTACCTCCATAACCGACCACAAAACAATGCACGCTATATGCCCCTAAGCATCTGGGGACATCTTATTTTAGAGAATACCAAGGAACAATATAAGGGACCCGTTTCGTGCTTGATATCATGATAAATCTTTAAGAGTACCTATCACCTCCACACAAACACACAAAATATATTAAATTGTAAGACTTTTTTTCCAATACACATCATTAGCAAATCAGAGGGTTCACCTCAGTATTACAGGGGGGAAGATTTTAGTTTCATGTTCTTAGCAGAGCTCTGTATATTGCAGATATTCTTTCTATTGGGAGATACCAAGTGTGCAGGGGGAGCTGAGGATATAGCTGGTTGTACAGGGTAATCTGAGTCTCTCACTACATACACGGCAGCAGGCACAGCACACTGAGGACATAGTGAGACAGGGTTTACAGGCATCTAAATTACACTGCTGCTAGTGTTAACTTCAGCACAGAGTTTATCAGTGCACAAATGATGTACACTTCCTGGCTCTTCCTTTCACAGTGGACTCTTCCAGAACAAAAGCAGTTACTGTGACACAACTGTCAACATAGTGGTATATCATGCTGTCATTTGCTGACTTGACCCAACTTCAGAGCTGTCTTAAAGGGCCAGTGTTTTTTTTTGTTTTGTTTTTTTTTAAAAAAACTAAATTACACGTTAAATAGTGTGATTTTCCTAATGAAGCATATTTAAGGAACTGTTTGCATTTTAGTCTTTTGGTACTTCATGAGGTATCTCTGAAGGTGATAGGTCTTCTTTAACCCCTTAAGGTCCCTGGACGTATGAGTAGGTCCCAGGGTCCATAAGGGGCTTTGCAGGGGGATCGCTCCGCGACCCCCCGCACAGCCGGCGAATTTTAGCGGCTAATCGCCGCTAACACCCAGTCGTTACAGCGCGAATGGGCAGCGTCGCCCGCCCATGCTGTTTAACCGTCAGACATCGTGGCAAAGATGGTCGCGGCGTCTGAATGAATTAAGATCGGTGCCCCCCAGCGATCTTGAGGGTGATTGGCACCGTCGCTGCATAGCTGCAGTGATCCAGCCCCCAAACATGGCAGCGGGGAGCCTTGGGAAGGCTTGGGAAGGCTCCTGTCACTTCCATGTCCTGGTTTGCCCCACTTCCGTCCGCAGACAGGAAGTGGGGAAACCGCCATCTTGGTACAGTCTAATGCATTGCCTATGCAATACATTAGACTGTATTGACAATCGCGCTACCTAGTGGTGAAGCACCATAGGTGGCCTTAATGTTAAAGTAAAAAAAATAAAAAAATAAAGTTTTACAGTACAAAAAAAGTATTAAAAGTTCAAATCAACACCCTTTCCCCATTTTACAAATAAAAACAATAAAATAATAAAAAAGTTACACATATTTGGTATTGCCGCGTCCAAAAAAGTCCGATCTATAAAAAATATAACATCATTTATCCTGTACGCTGAACACCATAGAAGAAAAAAAATTCCAAATGCCAAAAATTGCATCTTTTTGGTCATTTTACATCACTTAAAAAATGGAATAAAAGTGATCAAAAAAGTCACATGCATTCCAAACTGCTAGCGATAAAAAGTACACTTTGGCCCGCAAAACATGCACCCTCACTGATGTCCGTAGGTGTTAGTACAAAAAAGTTATTGGTCGCACAAACTGGCACCACGGCGCAAATTTCGAAAATAGAAAAAGTTTGGAATTTTTTTTACGGTACCAAAACATAATGGAAACCCTACATGTTTGGCATTGCCGGATGCGTATCAACCTGTAGAATACAGATAACACATTGTATTGTCCGAAGATTGAACGTCGTAAAAGCAAAACCCCCGCAAACACGGCAAAAATAAAAAAAATTCACAATTTGCCTCACTTGGAATTTTTTTGCGGTTTACCAGTATATTCTATAGTATAGTGAATAACACCATTAGAAAGTACATCTTGTGCTGCAAAATAAAAGCCCTCATGTGTCTATGTAGGTGGAAAAATAAAAAAGTTATGGCTCTGGGAAGGCGAGGAGGGAAAACGACAAGTGCCAGCATTCCCCATAAGTCTCCGTTTGTAACTAGAGGATAGATGTAAGTCAGAACGGTGTAAGTCGAGGACTGCCTGTATAACACTCTCCAATTTAATCAACATGTCCCAACATGCCAACGCCAGTTTTTTGTTCTATTTTGCGGCAAACCTACTTTTTACGCCATATTCTTGTTGTAAATGGACTGTCGTACACGAAAACTAGGCGCATTATACGCCGGGAAAGACACTCTGTAAATATGGTGCACTGTGCGCCCCCATCGCGAAATGCACCTGTTGAGGCCTACATATTATGCGCCTCTGCAATGACCGAAATCATACCAATACTACCAATGATATGCTATGTGCCGAGTGTTGAGCAATGCGCCCTTTTTTTGATGCAATGTGCCCTTTATTGATACAATGCCCCCTTTTTTTGATAAGATGCCCCCTTATTTGATGCAATGCGTCCTTTTTTGATACGATGTGCCGTTTTAGGCGCATTAAGTAATCTATGCAAGGTATACCTGATACCAATTTTTAGAAAGTATCGGACTTTCAGGCGCACTTTACACTGATTTAATGCGCCTAAAACTGGCATAGATACGCATCTTTTCGGACATGTTGCCCTATGTATCATAATCGTTAATAGCAGGGCTGGGGCAATGGGTCGGTGAAGGTAGGCGACTGCCTAGGGCCCAATTCATCATTGGCAGAAAAGGGGGCATCGAGTGGGCTGAATTTTCCATTTGGGGGGGTGCTTTTTGCCTTATTTGCCTAGATAACTTGTCCCAGCCCTGGTTAATAGGCACTGATGTAACAACTCAATATTATGAGAACTTCAGAGGGTTGACGTGTTGCATCCTGATGAACTGATTACTTCATGTTCTTTTAATCAGAAGGTGCATTTCTGTTTCAGAAGGCATTTTCTTAAAGGCTAATCTTTCCAAGAAGCTCATGAGGTTAGTATGAAAACAGCTGATATTTGGGTTGTAAAACTAGACTGGAGGACTTGACCTCAGGAGCAATCATAGAGTAGAGTAAATATACATTTAGGGCGAAATGTATGATTTTTGGTGCCATTTTGTCCACGCATTAGTAGTGTAGAATTCACCTGAACCTATGAACCTCTTCTACTGCGGGTCATAGATTTAGCACTTTCTAGCTACAAAGTGACACTTCTGGCTCAGGTAAACCACTTTTAAAGTGCTCTACCTGTTCCAGCAGTAATGTGCCTGGATTTGCCGATAAACAGTCACACATGTATAGCTTTGCAAGGTGGTAGTGCGACACGCCTCCAGCACGTCCCCCTGATCTCAGGCGCATTAAAAAGTGCAGTGCACCTCATTAAATTTAAAGCGAACAGGGCTGCGACAGTTTTCAGGCTGAAAATAAGCCAGACTTCTGGCGCAGCCCTATACATACATGTTGCCCTCAGTGCTCTTCTAGAGCACCAGGGACTTGCCATTAATCTCTTCACTTTTTAGGCACTGTATTGTAATATTGATTGGACACTAAATGGCAGTGTATTGAGCACTGAATGGCACTATTGTTGAGACATTGGGCACACATAAGACATAGCTAGGAACTACAGTGTGTTTATAAGTAGGTTGTTTTTGGCTTGTATTACGTTGTTTTGGTTCGCTGTTATAGACAGTCGGTATCGGATGGTCGGATGTAGGTTTCTGGACCATCATCGCACAGATATTGTCTGATGGCTTTGAGATTTATGATCTGAATGAACTTATAAGTCTATGGGAGGGGCAATCAACAATTCATTTCTTACACCCAAACAGGTGCTGGAGAAGCTGGAATTAGAATGCGCAAAAACATGTCAAATGGTTACGTTGTACATCTTAGCAACACGACTGAGGTTATAAAAGGCCACAGAAAAAGAGAATAAGACAGACCAATTTCACTATACCTCGTCTTGTACCACAGCATGTTACTCTAAAGCCTGGCATGACCCACAAATTGAAAATATAGGTGTTCTCAGAAGGCAGTTATTGAAATTTGGAACCTCATCATTTTACTTGAACTGGTTACAGATGTGAATATCCCCTGTCCCTGGAACGCAGCATGAGCCAAATATCGCTGCATGATCTCTCTCAAAGGATTCTGTTAAGAATAAAGTTGGGCCGGAAAAAAGGAGGTCTTTCAACACCATTTTTAGTTTCATGGACATTAGAATATCCCTGTCCTGGGGCCAGAGCATCGAGCCCCAAACCTGCATGACCACAGATTAAAAAAAGTGCCGGAAAGATAGGAGTCTTTCACCACCATCTGTTGGTTTTCGATGGACATTGATGTATACCTGTCCTGGGGCCACAGCCATGAGCCCCAAACCTGCATGACTCCCCATATTTAAAAAAGTGATGAGAGACAATTAATTGTTTATGGTATAGGTCTTTCAACCACCATTTAGTTTCACTGGGACATATACTGTCCCTGTCCTGGGTGGTAGCGCTTGCCCTTTCTGTCGTATGAGTGCGGACCAATTGAGCGGCTTACTTGGAGATTATACTAGGATGGTTAACACTTTGTGTTTTACTCCACCCAGGTGCCCTGTTTTCTTGGCATTCTGTATTCTCATTTTACGCTCAACGGTTGCGGGGGAGGAAATTGTCTCTGTACTTTGATCTCTGTCCGTGCTCCATAATCCATGTCCTATGGAATAACCTACATCTGTCAATGTTTTCCTGTACCTCCTTGTGACCAATTCTGAGGAATTTTTTAGTCCTTAAGCTATTTTGTCATGCAAGTTTTTAGTAGTTTAATTCTATAGAATACACCATTTTTAATATTAGGATGAGAATCCCAACCATGTCTTGTTTCTCTTTTGTTAATTGTATTAAATGGGTTGTCTCAATTCAGGGATTGATAGCTTGTTAAAGATCTTGCCAATGATAAGATGTAAACAAGGTCATTTTGCAATATGTGGTCCATGTAACAGTGTCCTACCTATTCCTGTTTCTGACAGTCACCTAACCTTGAGCCATCTTGGCAATTGTGAGAACCATAATGTATGTTAAGAAACAAACATTTTTTTAGTAATAGGACCTGTAGTATAGCTGCATGTCACAGCAAAATGCCCCAAAAAAATACAAAGCATTGACCCTTGAGCCACTTTGGGACAATTGTGAAGAAGCAAATGGTCTTGTTAGAAACGCAACAGTTTTTTTGTATTAGGACCTGTAATAGTAATACTGCATCGTCTAAGCAAAATGCCCCCAAAAAAGCAAAGCATGAAACGCCATCATTGGCCATACTTTGGACAATTGTGAAGAACCAATGTCTGTTAGAATCAACATTTTTTTATAATTAGGACTTGTAGTATTAGCAGCATGTCTCTGTACTTTTGATCTATGTCCGTGCTCCATAATCCAGTGGTCCTCTGAGTAACACGCCTACATACGTGGTCATTGTTCCTGTACCTCCTTGTACAAATTCAGCAGGAATTTTTTTTCCAGTATTTTGTTCCCATGCAAGTTTTTCAGTATGTTTATTCTAGATTACTCATGTTTTAAAATTTAGGATGTGAAATCCCACCATGTCTTTGTTTCTCTTTTTTTGTTAATTGTTTTAAATGGGTGGTCTGTCAATACAGGATTGAATAGCCTATGTTAAGATCTGCAAAAACAGGTTCAATTTTTGCAATATGTGTCCATTAACAGTGGTCCTACCAATTCCTGTTTGCTGGACAGCACCATGACCCTTTGTGCCACTCTTCGGCAATTGTGAAGAACAAATGTCTGTTATAAACAACATTTTTTTTTATAAATAGGACCTGTAGTATAAGCTGCAAGTCACAGCAAAATGCCCACTCGCAAAAATTCAAAGCATGACCTGGTGAGCCACTGTTGGACATTTGTTGATTAGTACTAAATGTCTGTGTAGGGAAACAACATTTTTTATAATAGGACCTGTTGTATAGCTGCATGTACAGACTAAAGAAATGTCTTCGCCGACAAAAAATTCAAAGCATGACCTTGAGCCACTTTGGACAATTAGTGAAAGAAACAAATATATGTGTGAGAAACTCACATTTTTTTTTTATAATTAGGACCTGTTGTTATATGCTGTTTCTTTATGTCCACTAGCAAGATGCCCGCACAAAAATTCAGAAGCATGGACCCTGAGACAGATCTTGGACAATTGTTGAAGAACAAATGTTGTTAGAAACAAAAATTTTTCTTTTTATAATAGGACCTGCTAGTATAGCTGCATGTCAACAGCAAATGCCCCCAAAAATTTCAAAAGCATGACCGATGCCACTTTGGACAATTGTGAAGAACAAATGTTGTTAGACAAAAACATCTTTTTGATAATTGGATCCTGTAGTATAGCTTGCATGAGGTCTCACAGCAAAATGTCCCCACAAAATTCATTTAAGCATGTCCCTTGAGCCACTTTGGACAATTGTGAAGGATCTAATGTTGTTAGTCAACAACATGTTTTTTGATATTTGGACCTGTAGCTGTTTAGCTGCATGTCACAGCTAGATGCCCCCAAAAATTCAAGCATGTGACCCTTGAGCCACTTTGGACAATTGTAGAAGAACATATGTCTGTTAGAAATCAAACAATTTTTTTATAATAGGACCTGTAGTATAGTGAATGTCACAGTACAAAATGACACCTAAAATCCAAAGCATGCCCTTGAGCATCTTTTGGAACAATTGTGAAGGGACAAATGTCTGTTAGAAGAAACAAAATATTATTTTTTTATAATAGGACCTGTAGTATTGCTGCATTTCAAAGCGGCATGGACACAAAAAATTATTTAATAATTAATTACTTCTCAGCCACTGTTTCTTAAAATGTGTGAGGGAGAACATGCTTCACTTAGAGCTACATTTCTGTTCCCATATTAGGAACATGATTTTGCTGTTGTATTACTCACAGCAAACATGACCCCAAAAAAATTGTTAATTATGTCTATCTCAGCCACTATTTTAAAAATTGTGAGGTGAAATGAAACTTTTAATAGCCTCCATTTCTGTTCCAAAGGACCAATGCATTATTCTGTATCTCACAGCTACATGACCCCAAAAAATTATAAATATGACTTCTCAGCGCTGTAATTAAAAGTTGTGAGGGAGAAATGCCACTTAAAAGCAACATTTACTTTCCAAAGGGACCATTTAATCTATGCTGTTATTTGTATCACAGAACAATGAACCTGCAAATAACCCATTCTCACTGGAGTTGGTCGTTTTTTGCCGAGCTCTGGGCCTTTCGTCTTGCTATTTTTGGTTACCCAGACGTCTAGTTGGAGTCCGAGAACACTCGCTAATTACTAAATCAATCAGGCGTTGAGAACGAAGATTGTCGTGCACCAGATCTTAAGCTTTTTACGCGTCTCTGTTGTGTTGGATGTGTGCCCTGCATTAGCAGCGTTGGTGAGGTGGGTAGAATAAAGTTGACCGCAAAGAGGTCTCCCATCTTACGGCTTCTGCCAACGTTGCCTGCTATTGCACTTCGCCCTACGGTACTCTGACAATATGTAATGCTGTCACGTCGCTGATGTTGTTCCACCGTGTCATCTTGAAGTAAGTGAAGCAGACGCAACAGATGTCTCCAGTTGATCAATCAGGGCCAAGGGTGCTCCATTTCCTGCATTTTACTCTTTATTTGTGGGTGGCCGTGAAGGAAAGTGCCATGAGTTTATTGTTTTGTACCGGGAATCCAGGGAGGGTGGCTACACAGTACTTTTGTTCATTTTGATGGCCTTAATACGAGATATGTTGGAGGAAATGGAGCATCCAAGCACTCATGTGAGAGATGGAGCCTTGACTGTCCAAGCCTATGGGTCGAGGGCGGGGCACTAGCAAACTGATCTTCCATCATCTTCCTCCTTCCAACTCATATTTCGACGCAAACCTCTTTCCAAGGAGGGACGTCTGTAAGTTCGGTGTCTAGGATTGACCTCCTCCTCCTCCTCAGCTTCATCCGGCACAAGCTTCAAATTTTAATCTTGGCCCTGGACTTGGCTGAGTTAGCTGATGCGCTGGCCTTTGCTAACTAGCCCTGGCGACCCCGGAACAACTCCTAATTGGAAGACGCGATAAAATTGAGAAAACTGTCGGGCCTTGGTGGATTCGACGGAGAGAAGTAGGGCCTCCATGTCCGCATCTGTGTCCGTCTCCTCCTCTGTCGCTGGCGGGACCTGTTGTTTCAGAGTGTCCATCTGATTCGTTCCAAACTTAGTCACATACAATGCTCTTGCTGGACAAGGGCATCGCAGCACTACCATTTTGGTGGCTTCTTCCACAAATCTGAAAGGATGGTGCAGAAGCTCTTTCACCTGTCTTTTTATTCTTAGCCACTCTCGGTGGGTCAACACCACGCAGCGTCTGCACTGCTGCTTGTCAGGCCATTGTGTAACTTCGTTCTGCGTAATGGCATCGGCGTGCAACTGCCACAATCGCTGGAGCATGTGGAGGGTTGGGAATTCCAGCGCGTGTTGCCCGTTTACAATCAACAATGATTGACGGTTTGATTGTAGTGTGTAGGCGAAAGTTGACGCTGCAATGCGACTGCCACGGCGGGAAGACTATTATGCAGTGGTTGTCTCTGAACGAGGAGCAGAAGTGCGAACTTAGATCTTCGAGACCTTCCTCAGCACTGGCGAGTCCAGACCCGGGTAGCTTCTTTAGATAATTCTGGACGACAAGGTTCATTGACATGTGGCCAGTGCAAGGGATGTGCTCGCGCATACGTTAATCTTAAGGCGCGGCCAGCACAGAATTTCGCCGTTATGCATACCAACCTTGCATGCACAAGGTTCACTTGGCACCCAGCCAGCGCTCGGTTTCTTGCGTTTGCGGAGAGCCGTCCACAGCTCCTGACCTGTGTTTGTGTTGAAGGTCTCCCAAGGACAGATTAATTTCAACACGAGCCTGGTTTCGCTGGTGGCACGTGATGCCACCAGAGGCCCCTTGGGGGAAAGAACCCCTGCCACCAATCCCTGGCTGGTTTGTATAATGAGGTCGTGCTCGAGCCTGGGAGCCACCGGTCACCCCAGAGACATCCACCCAGCTCAACCAGTGAGCTGTCACATGAGATATAGGGCTTTGGCGGTGATTCTAGTCCAGTGTGTCGGGTGGTCTGATAAACGCGTACCCTTTTTCCGGGCCACGATGCAGACAACGGCGCTTGAAATTTGTAGAGAGACCATGGTGGCTGGCAGAGGGCATGGGATGACTTTTTGTGGGGTCATTTATGGGAGAATGCCTGCTCGGCATCTGGTATTGGGCGGCAGGCCGAGGGGGCAATGGACGTTCTGGCGGAACCCATCTGTGTCCACCAGACGGAAAGGCAACATTTCCAAGTGTTCTCGCTTAGATAGAGCCTTGCTATGTCCGGATCCTTCAGGCTTTTGGCTTTGGGATTTTTTGGTTTGGGTTTTAAAGTGTTTCTTCTGCTCCCAAACATGGAAGACAGAGGCTGGGCTGCTAGACTGGGCCGCTTGTTGGCGTGCAGGTGTTCAAACTGGCGGAGAGGGAAGGGGTGAGGTTGGGTCTCTGGTGGTGTGGTGGTACTCGGGTACGGTGGAGGCTGAAGCGGAGGCTGATCTGATCATGACTCTGAGAGACGATGGGCAGTCTGGAGAACGCTTGGTGGTGGCGGGATGGAGGAGGGCGGAGACAGAGGGTGAGACAGTGGTTGGAGGCCCGGCGTCGGTCTGGCAATTTTTTGGACAAGTGTTGCCTCACATTTCAACTCATGCATTCGCTGCATGTGGACTAGACATGTTGCTGGTGCTTACCACCTAAGGTTTCTTACATCTACTTATGCGTTTATCGGCTCATTTAAAGGGGCATATGACATCGTGGGGGAATCAGGAGGCTTGCTCGAAGATGGCCAGGCTTGAGAGGTCCTGACAATTTTTGACGGTGCGATAGCGTCGGAGGGGGGTTTTGCGGCTGACCGTGGCTGGAGGAATTCTGGATTCTAGCTGGGACTTCTGAAGACCGCCCTCTCCCTATTTTGAGGGGAGGAACCCTACTGACCACTAACAGCCATTCGTCTTCCTCCTCGTCCAGTGATTGAAGCGGCTCAGAAAGCAAATTCTGCGGAAAAAAGAAACGTTGGATCCGCAAGTTGTTCGTAATCATCATCATCAAAACACAGGTGACTTATGTCGTCCCTGACATTCTGCATCCGCAGGAGTCTGCGGGCTACAAGCAAGAGGGACTGCAGGCGATGCCGGCCGGCCGCCCGGGATTTTTGACGACTTGACGGTCGTTCCTTTCTCCTCCTTGATGCAATCAGTAAATGTTTGGTTTGTTCAGAGCAGAGAATCATCCTCTTTGGCCTTTTGACTCTATTTAACATGCCTCTGAACCCCAACCGCATTTTGTCATCAAAGGAGGTCTCAGAAAATGGTTTATCCACACAGTGGTGGGTACACGAGTGTCTTTTGGGCTACTTCATGTTGGACGGATGCTGATGATGCTTGTTATTGACGAATCAATTGTGGCCGTGACTGGGTGACGAGGAGTAAGGACTGTGGATGCAGGTTGCTTTAAACCTCATGGAAGGGACAGATTGGCGAAGCTGTTCGTTACTGAGATTCACAGGGGCTCCTGACCTCAGCGATGAGAGGCCCTGACGGTCCTGCAACTGGACGGATGATCCGCTGGCGATTGCGTGTTGTGCGTTTCTTTAGCACTGGAAGGGAGCACTTCTCTCCGTTACCTCTACCTCATGGTCCTACCCTTCACGATCTTTTGCTCGCTTACCCCTGAATTTCGCTCCATGTTCAGTTTTGGAAGTAGTCTCTTATTAGTTTAGAATGACGCAAATCACGCTATTCTCAAATCCCTCCAAGATCAAAACAATATTGCTGTATTCAGCATTTAAACTGCAAAGTAGATTCTATCAACAAAGCTGGACTGGGCAAAGTGCAAGAAACACCGTTTCTGTAATGTTTTCGGGATTATAATAAAGGTTTATTGGCACCTTTCAATTCAGCCTGTTGTGGTGACTGTACAAAATTGCTGTATTGCACATTTAAGTGCGCAAAGGTGCCTCAATGAAACAATAAGCTGTTTGAGTGCGCCAAAGTGAAAAAATACACGTATCTGTAATGTATTCGGATAATAAAAGGTTATTTTTTTCGGCACCTATCAATTCACCTGTGGTGACTACAAATGCAGTATTCACATTTAAGTGTAGTGTGCCTCAATGAACAAATCTGTAGTGCGCCAAAGTGAAAAAACACGTATCTTATGTATTCGGATAATAAAAGGTATTTTTGGCACCTATCAATGTCACTGTTGGTACTATAACAATTGTGCATTCAAATTTAACTGCCAATGTGACTCTATCTATACAAATCTGGAACTGGCAAAAAAGTGCAAAAAAACACGTTTATTCTGTAATGTATTCGGATAATTAAAAGGTATTTTTTGGCACCTTCAACTTACCTGTGGTGACTACAAAATTGCTGTATTCAGCATTTAAGTGCAAAGGTGCCTCAATGAACAAAGATGTGTGCGCGCCAAAAGTGAAAAAAAACAAGTATCTGAAATTTATTCGGATAATACAAAGGTATTTTGGCACCTATCAAACCTTGTGGCTGACTACCAAAATTGCTGGATTCTAATTTGTTTAAGTTACCCCCAAGGTGGATATATCAACAAAGCTTGTGGAATGGGCATAAATTGGGAAAAAGAAAACCTATCTGAAAGTAGTTATGATATAAAAGTGGAGTTTTGCCACCCTACCAAAGAGACCTGCAGTTACTAGAAAAGATGTGTATCGCCTAATATAAGTTCAAGGCTGCCCCACATATCCAGGAAATATTTCAATAGAAAAAAACTGTTAATAATTAAAGATATTGTAGTGCAATGTCTACACTAAGTTTGGTGAACTTTGTATCCAGTGTTCTTTATAGATAGAGCCTTGTCTGTGTTCGCCCTTGCGTGTTATACCTTCCCTCCCCCCCCGTGGATTTACAGCGTAGGATGCTCCTTTAAAATTTCTGCCTAACTACATAAAATCTTCCAATCTGCTGATCTAACTAAGTTGTAAGGATCACAGCTAACAGTAGAGCTTTCTCTGTGAAGAAATATAATATTTTCGCTGAGCTGGTTGGGCACAGGCAGAGTGCACGTCCTACTGCTATGAGACGCTGAGAGACACTGATCATAAACAGGAAGGACTGTTCTATGTAAAACGAGGTCATGTGATTTTTCCAGCTAATCGCAACCATACACATCCTAGTCATGACGTCGCACACACATCTCACCCTGCTCTATTCTGTAAGTTGATTTGCTGGCCGCCAAAATGACAGGAAGCGCCGAAAATGGCGCGATCTTAATAGATGATGCACAGATTTTAACCTAAATTATCGCAATTGATCTAAAAATTTCGATCAACATAAAAACTGTGCCGATTTCAACTTTGTCGATAATAATCGCTCAACACTAGTGTTAAGGCGCCGTTCACATGTTTGTGCTCCTTGTTCCTGGTATCTGTCAGGATACCAATAGAAATTTATCCTGATTGATGCCACAATATGGTCATGATATTTTGTCAATTTTAATTCTAAAATTGGCAGTGATAAATGATCTTCTAGAGTAAGGTAAGGAGACCAAAAATTAAGGGGGTATGGCTCCGCATTGCAGCATAGCTCTGAACTCTAGGAATCGCTGTTTTGTCCAGTCAGTGGTATGTCCCAGAGATCTAGGGCACATGCCCGCGATTTCAGGGTTTGAATTTTTTATGTAACTGTTTCTGCCTCTTGGGATGTGTAAACAGGTAAAAACCTTAGCAGCGTGCCCCATTAATTAGCTTTGAAGACCTATAGCCTAAAGGCCTGCACCAGGCTTCACCTACAGAAACCTGCTGCTCATTGGGGTAACTTGGAGAGGTGAATTTTTTTTCAGTAATGAGAATACTATTATAGATGGGAGGGCTCTACCTGGGGCATTGCCTACATACCTGGAGCCTTCCCTGCTTATCTACCTAAGTCCTTGTCAATCTATACTTCTGCGGTCTTGCATAACTATTTACCTAAAGCCTTGTCTTTTTAACTACATACATAGCTGAGAAATGACCTATCTACATACCTGAGGCCTCACATACCTACCTAAACTCTTGCCTGTCTACCTACTTGGAGACCTACCTGCAGTGGGAAAAATAAGTATTTGATATTCTGGCGCTTTTGAAAGTTTTCCCACCTACAACGAACGGAGAGGACTGTAATTTTAGGAAGAACTGTGAGAGACAGAATCTAAAAACAAAATCCAGAAAATCACATTGTATGATTTTTAAACAATTAATTAGAATTTTATTGCTTTTTGTACACACTAATGGATTGTATTACAGTGCATTAGACTGTATAAGCAATCACGGCCCCTACTGGTGAAGTAACCCAGGGGGACCCAAAGTTAAAGTAAAAAAAAATGTTTTCAAGTGTAAAAATATATATATTAAAAGTTTAAATCACCCTCCCTTTGCATTTTACACATAAAATAATATAATAAAAAAGTTACAAATATTTGGTAGATCCACATCTTAATAAGTCCAGTCTATTAAATAATAACATCATTTATCCTGTACGCTGAACACCATAGAAGGAAAAAAATTCTAAACGCAAAAATTGCGATATTTTTTGGGGGGGTCATTTCAAGTCCCCTAAAATTGAAATAAAATTGATCAAAAAATTGACATGTAGTTCATACTGGTACCTATAAAAAGTACACTTAAGCCTGCAAAAATTATCCTCACTCGCGTCCATAGGTAGAAGTACAAAAAAGTTATTGGTCGCAGAATATGGCGCCATGGCAAAATTTGAAAAATAGAAAGTGTTTGGAATTTTTTTACAGTACCAAATCACAACGAAAACTGTACATATTTGGTATTGCCGAATTTGTATCAACCTTTGGCATACAGATAACACATCCCTAATAGCGAAAATCAAACGCCGTAAAAACAGAACTCCCGCAAACATGGCTCAAGTAAGTTTTTTTCACATTTTGCCCCACTTAGAATTTTTTTGCGGTTTTGAAGTATAATCTATGGTACGGTGACTGATACCATTAGAAAGAACATGTTGACCCGCAAAATAAAAGTTGTCTAGGTAGGTGGAAAGATAAAAAAGTTATGGCTCTGGGAAGGCGGGGAGGGAAAAACAAGGATGTCAAAAAAAGGTTCTGTCAGGAAGGGATTAATCAGTTCTAGAACACCCCTTTAAGAAGAAAGGGGCCCAGCAGAAACTGGTAATGGGGAGCTTAGGGTACAAGTATTTTGTGCAGTGCACCTTCTAAGTGCTGGGCAGCTTGCCCATTTTTTAATTGTGGGCAATATAAGCTGAAACCCAGCATGGTGTAACTGTATAAATGGCGTTACCCTTTGTATCGCCTTATCTATATGCAATTTTCATCGGTATTGTTGCATTTGTGTAATTCTCCCTATGTGTTATACTGTGGCTTTTTGCATGCTGGTGTGAACTAGTACTTAGAGCATTTGCTCATTAATTACTGGCACCTATTGTATCTTTGCCATTGTAGCACAAGGGCCAGAGACGCCTGCTAATGGGATTCAGTGTATCTCCCAGCCATTGAGCTGTAAGTGTGGCTTTGTAGTTTTTTGGTAATTTATGTCCCATTTTTCTGTGGTTTTGTTTTTTGATAGTGTAGGGACTCGCAAGAAATGAGGAGCCTTGCCGGGGCTCGCGTACTGTAGCTACTGTATCAACTAATACCTCATATTTTGATATTTTTCCCAGCATGTTATCTTTTTGCCCTAAAACGCTGGGGAGCTTAGGGTACAAGTATTTTGTGCAGTGCACCTTCTAAGTGCTGGGCAGCTTATCCATTTTTTAATTGTGGGCGATATAAACTGAAACCCAGCATGTTGTAACTGTATAAATGGCATTACCCTTTGTATCGCTTTATCTATATGCAATTTCATCGGTATTGTTGCATTTTTGCAGTTTCCCCATGTGTTATGCTGTGGCTTTTTGCATGCTGGTGTGAACTAGTACCTAGAGCATTTGCTCATTAATTATCGGCACCAGTTGTATCTTTTCCCATGTAGCACAAGGGCCAGAGACACTGCTAATGGGATTCAGTGTATCTCCCAGCCATTGAGCTGTAAGTGTGGCTTTGTAGTTTTTTGGTAATGGGAGGGGGGCTCGTCGGATGTACGGGGCTCTGAAATAACTGATGGTAAACCTGAAACATATAGACTAGAAGTGATTCTAACTACTTAGGGGTTGTCCAGAATGTTTTGGCTACAGCTTGCGTCTATACTTGAATGCCGTCTTTTAATGGAGGTAATGTTCCTCTTTTACTGCCAAGGTTTTATTTTACCCCTCCAGCATGAGTATTACAATTTGCTGTACCTTTTTAAACATTGAGCAAGTATCAGTCAAAACACACACGGGGACATCAATAGTAAAAGCACAGCTGTTAAGGCAAGTTACTTTCCTTACTAATATGACTTCATGACTTTGGGAGCAAGCTGTGTGCATCTGTCTCCACCACATAAAATGAAAGCAGGTGTCGGCATAAGGCAAGGTTCCCGCTCGTGTAAGCAGAGTCTCCTTTATCATTTCTGGCACCATTGACGTCTTTGAAAGGAAATGGATTATTCTATATTCTTCTATTATAGGATGTAAGAAAAGGGGATTCTTTATGGCTCAGGGCTGTGATGTTATGCAGTTGGGGTCAAAACAAGGTCTGTGACCAAGGTCTGAGCAACCAAGCAGATCATTTAGTGCCCATGATAAACATATTACAACAAAGACCCACACCTTATATACAGTATTGCTTACCAATGCTGAGTGACTTGAACCTTCAGTAGATAGCAAGAACAATAGTTTACTAAAGAGGGCAAGTGGCCGTTCCTGTCACATGTTCTGTGACATCAGTGAACTTATTATCATTGTACTATGACATCACTGTGTTTATTGTTCCTTCACTGTAACATTACTTCTCTTATTATTCCTGTACTGTGATCATACTAATTTTGTTTGTACTATATCACTGCATTTATTATCCCTGTACTCTGAGATCACTGCATTTATTATCCCTGTACTGTGTCATCACTGTGTGTATTTTCCCTGTACTATGACATCACTGTGTGTATTATCCTGTACTGTGACATCACTGTGTGTATTATCCCTGTAGTGTGACATCACTGTGTGTATTTTCCCTGTACTATGACATCACTGTGTGTATTATCCCTATACTGTGACATCAATGTGTGTATTATCCCTGTAGTGTGACATCACTGTGTGTATTATCCCTGTAGTGTGACATCACTGTGTTTATTATCCCTGTACTGTGACATCACTGTGCGTATTCTCCTGTACTGTGACATCACTGTGTGTATTCTCCTGTACTGTGACATCATTGTGGGTATTGTCTCTGTACAGTGACATCACTGTGTTTCTTATCTCTGTACTGTGAGATTCTATGTTTCTTATCCCCGTACTGTGACATCACTGTGTATTATCTCTGTACTGTGACATCATTGTTTATTACCCCTATACTGTGACATCACTGTGTGTATTATCCCTGTACTGTGACATCACTGTGTGTATTATTTCTGTACTGTGACATAACTGTATATATTATCCCTGTACTGTGACATCTCTGTGTGTATTATCCCTGTAGTGTGACATCCCTGTGATTATTGTCCTTGTACGGTGACATTCCTGTGTTTCTTATCCCTGTACTGTGACATCGCTGTGTTTTTAATCCCTGTAATGTGACATCACTGTGTATTATCCCTGTACTGTGACATCACTGTGTATTATTCCTGTACTGTGACATCCCTGTTTTCTTATCTCTGTATTGTGACATCGCTGTGGTTCTTATCTCCATACTCTGACCTCGCCGTGTTAAATATTCTATTGACGTGTTATTGCTGTATGCATTATCCAGGTTGTCTGTTATACCTATATTTATAATGTCTTCGCAGTGACATCGCTGTGTGCATATCATGTGCAGAGGTTGCAGTCACTCCTCATACATGTGCCTGATAAGACCAGTACAATAAAATGTCATGTACAGGTAACCCCTTCCCACCCTATATTGTAATAGTGCATTATGCATTATCACTGTAATATTGCAGTGTATGATAGTAAGAGCACTGAGGATGCGTCTGTATTATTCAGTCACAATGCTCCCTGATCATCAATAATTCTGATCCTAAACATTTAACCCCCTGCTGTCACCGTCGATAGCACACTGCATCTAGGGGACGGAGGAACCTCCCTCAGTAAGCCTATCAACAACCTTACAATAGGCCTGTCATGTACTTGAGCCTATAGCCCAGCCCTGCAATACAGAAGTACTGCAATACCTCTTTTCATCCCTTCTGTAAGGATATGTTCACATGGGATGAATCTGCTGCAGATTTTGGTGTAGAATTTGTCAAAGATTAGTTGTGGATTTTTTGCAGTTTACTGTAAAAATGTTTTACCTTGTCTTCAATGGGAAAAGACTAAATTCAAAAAGGTTTATCTACAGATTTAAGTTCAGACTTTGCCTTCTCCTAATTACTCAATGTAGTAAAATATGCAATAAATCTGCAAATAGATCTGCATCTAAATCCACACCATATCCTCAGTAGATCTACCCCTTGTGAACATACCCCAAAAAGTTCATCAGTATTACCAAAATTAATGAATTTTTTTTATAAAGTTTATGAGCCAAAAATCCAGAGTAAAAAAAAAAAAAATACATAATCAAGTAAAGAAAGGAACCAACTTCCATCCAGAAGAGGTGGAAGCTGGTTCCTTTCTATGTCTGTCTACAACATACAAAAATAAAGAAAGCAGCACCACCAAAATATTTAAAAAAAATAGGGATTTAATCACCTAAGTCCATACAAGCAACGTTACAACTCCTCCATGGAGAATGACTCCATGAAGGAGTTGAAACGTTGCTTGTATGGACTTATGTGATTAAATCACTATTTTTTTAATATATTTTGGTGGTGCTGCTTTCTTTATTTTTGGATTTTGGAGGGTTTTGGATCATACCTTTGAGCTTTGCACATCTATGTTTGATTTTGTTGCAGTGCTGTATCCTTGACTTTTTTTTTTTTTTTTTACTTTTTTTTCTTTTTGTCTACAACATACTTACCAACTCTCCCGGATTGTGCGGGAGACTCCAGCACAGGGGAGACCTCTCACTCACCAAGGAGAGTTAGTGAACCTCCTGCAGCCAGATGGCTGCTGGAGACTGTTTAGGCAAAGTGGCGCCGGAGCAGTGTCATGAGACACGGCCCATGCAGCTTGATGGCAAAATCTAGCTGAGGAGTGCACACAGCCTTTTTAGCACGTGCATATATCTGAGAGGATAGGAAAGGGGAGTACCTCCGCTCCGCACCCCTCTACCAACACCCTGCCTTGTCGTTTGTTAGTGTCTTGCTCAGCTTTCATGCACGTTGGATAGCCTATCAAGTGTCCAGTAAAGCAGGTGACACCTATCCCCCATAGGTGGCACTCAGCTTGTCATGGTAAGAAAACTGGGTGCCACTTGTGGTAGATAGGGTGTCACTCAGCTTTTCTGGATGCTGGATAGACTGTATGGTCACTATATGGCAGTAATATTGGTAGCAGTGAAATGGTTTAGGTGCAGGAACTGTTTGGTGGCCTTTCCCAGCTCACCTGGATGCTTAATACGCTATCCAATATCCAGGAAAGATTGGTGATGGCAAACCCCTCAATCAACTTTCTTCCAGAGCCATTACAAAGTTGGATGTAGTGGGCATGGCTTTTTTTACAGGATGTGGCTTGTGTAAGTGGGGCGTAGTTTATGGAAATTATGAACAACTCAATATCTCCCTAAAGGCCACTTTCAAAAGTTGGCAAATATGGTCTGCAATCACAGAAGTGGTTCAACTGAGCCGTCCTCCACCAGTGGAAAAGAACTTGGGGTAGGTTCACACAGCGTCTCTGCGGCATATAGCTTAGCGTACTATGCGTGCTACTATACGCCAGGTGTCTTAGTAGTACGCGCTGGCTAGCGTGCATTTCTGAAATACTCAGTGCTGGCTCACATAAACTTTCACTTTCCCCGGCACCTAAGAGTCAGGAAGAAGTGACATGTCACTTTTTTTCTCCTGGTGAGCAATACACATAAGGGAAACTGGCAGGTAATCATAGCTGTCAATGAGAGCTATGAGTTACTGTATTTGTGGACCATACTTCAGGTGTATTGCAGCGCAATTACTTCCTGACATACGGCTCGCAAAGACGCTGTGTGAACATACCCTTACTAGTTCGAACATACCCATACTAGTCCCAGATCTCCACTCAGAGGCTATATGATGTATGGAGCCGCCCCTCCTTAATGTGCTGCCACAACCACATACTGCTTTATCATGCTCACAGCACAGTTAGGCTAAGCAGGAGCAGTACCTACTGCTGCCCGGCCTGACAGTCTTAGTGTGTTGCTATGCTTTTTCCCCTCTATATCAGTGTATGGAGCGAGCTTGCAGCAGCTCCGTTGGTTTGCTGTGCAGTGCATCACCTCCTCCATGTGCTCCGGTGCTCTTTGATTTGGTACTGCACTTAATCCCCCTGATGTGTTGGTTACTTTACTGATCCCCCCAATCATGTGCCTGTCAGTATACTGACCCTTTTTGAAGGGTGAAGTAGGGCTGCCCACCAATATTTAGGTAGACAGCAATTAGGTAGGCCACCCCCAGTAATCAGGCAGGTAGACAGGGCCGCCCATCAGTAATTAGGTTGGCAGACAGGGCCGCCCCACAGTAATTAGGCAGGTAGACAAATACACCCACCAATAATTAAGTAGACAGTAATTAGGTACCCTGTTTCCCCGAAAATAAGACATCCCCGAAAATAAGACACAGTGCATTTTTTTTATGCAATTCAGAGTTTGGCTGCTTATGCTGATGTTTGTGATGAAATCACTACAGTACATTAATAAATATAGTATATTAATAAATGTGGATTTTTGTTCAACAATAAATGTGAATTCTTGTTCAAGGAATAATAAGACATCCCCTAAAAATAGTCTTTAGGAGCAAAAATGTATATAACACACAGGGTAGGTAGGGCTGCCCACCAGTAATTAGGCAGGTAGACAGGGCTGCCCCTCAGTAATTAAGCAGGTAGACAGGGACACCCCCAAGAAATTAGGCAGGTAGACAGGGCCAACCCCCAGTAATTAGGCTAGTAGACAGGACCGCTCCTTACTAATTAGGTAGGTAGACAGGCCCACCCCCCGTAATAAGGTAGGTAGACCTCGCCGTCCCCAGCTATTAGATAGGTAGACAGGGCTCCCTTCAGTAATTAGGTAGACAAGACTTCCCCCAGTAATTATGTAGGTAGACAGGACTGTCCCCACTAATTAAGAAAGTAGACAGGGCCGCCCCCACTATTTCGGAAGGTATATATTGTCCCCCCATTAATTAGGTAGATGGACAGGTGCCCCTTTCTTGAAAAAAAATACTCATCTGTCACTTTTACGACCTCTTCTTTTCTCTGAGTTCAGAGCGGTAGGTGTGACATTATCAGCTGTAATCTCAGCATCGGTGGGTCTATGTAACCCAACAATGCTGCTGTGTGAAACGTGAGAAGGAAACAGCTCACCGCTCCCGTGCAGGATCCCAAACAGCTGAGACGGAATCTTTAACAATGAAGATAGATCCGCACCGGGTTGGATAAAATTCTTCAATCCTTTATTATTCCAAACACGAGAAAGTGGACATCACACGACAAGAAGCTTGCAAAGGGTAACAAACCAACGCGTTTCGATCTTAAAAGATCTTAATCATGATTTAAAATCTTTTAAGATCGAAAACGCGTTGGTTGTTATCCTTGCAAGCTTCTTGTCGTGTGATGTCACTCTCTGTGTTTGGAGATAAGTAATGTATTGAAGAATTTATTCAACCCGGTGCGGATTTCTCATTGTAAAAATGCTGCTGTGTGGCAAGGGAGATCACTGCAGCCCCTGTAGCTGTGCCACAGGTCAGCGCTGGAATTACGGGGTTCACCGAGGGGAATCACCAGCCCCCTGGTGGGTGCTCCGATCCAGCACTGCCCAGACTAAGTCCCCCTCGTGTGTCTGTCACTGCACTAAGCCCCCTCGTGTCTCTCATTGCACTAAGTCCTCTTATGTGCCTATCACTGCATTAAGCCCCCTCGTGTGTCTGTCACTGTACCTCATGTGCTTGTCACCACATACCTCACATCCATTCTGGATCCGGTTTTCACTGTCTGGACACACAAACAGTGAGAGAAAACTTGTGGGCTCTACCGAACTCTTGCAGGGAGAGCCGTCAAGCTTAGCAGTTGGTTAGTGCCACTGCTCTAAAGGCAATGGTGCCAGGGAAGCCTTATGAGATACTTTCCTGACATCACTGAATGCAGCAGGGATTTTGGCCCACTCCTCCATACAGATCTTCTCAGGTTTCAGGGCTATCGCTGGGCTATATTGAGTTTCAGCTGCCCTCCAAAGATTTTTGATTGGGTTCAGCTCTGGAGACTGGCTAGGTTACTAAAAAAGTAAACCCCAATTAATCAATAAGGTGTAGGTACCGACAAAATGTTATCAACAAAAACTATGAGTAATGAAAAAGTTCCGCATAAAATAAGCTCTCAAACTCCATTAATGGTTAATAAAAAACAATAAAAGGGTCACTTAGAATGTGGTGATTCACAAATATTTCTGTTATTTTTTTGGTGTTATTTTTAAGTATTTTTTTTTTATAAGTTACCCGTGACCTAAGCCATAGAGATGTCTTTGGGGAACCAGAAATCCCAGCTGAGAGGGAAAAACCACCCGATACTTCTTTTCAGTTCAGTAGTTTTCTAAATTCAAGGACAGAAATAGCATTTCTATGTCAGATCACCCTTTATGCATTAAAAATAGTCTCTTTGTACAGAGTTTATAGTGGTCTTGACTCATTCCTGACCGCATTTCGTCAGTATATTAATCATATTGTCTATATTATTTCTTTTTGCGACATTCTCAGGCTATTTTTAGCCTCAGTACTGAGCTTGTGATTTAAGATATATTATTGTTTTCTCCTAAAGATCAGAACACAAGTGAGAACTACAAAAACAGATTTTGGTGTTGGCCCTGAGGTAGAAATCTAGAAAGATTTATTAACTGTTTATTTGTAAGGTGTCATGGGTGGGGCTACCATCAATATAGGTGTGTGGTGTGATGATGAAGGGACCTATTAGGCCTGTGCTGGGAGTTCTAGTGCCAAGGGTGATGATGGATCTCCCACACCCTCAGGAGAGTTGGTGACCCTCCAGCAGCTGAAACACTGATGGAGGTTATTTAAAAACTTACCGCCACAGTCAATTTTAAGCTCTACGACAGTGCCACATTTTTCATATCTGACATGCCGCACTTTATGTGGAAATAACTTTTTAATGGTTTTATCTATGTTATTCAGAGAATGTATTCTTGTGACACGTATTGGCACAAGGCCGCATAACACAAGGATTAGTTGGACTAAGTCAGACCAGTTATTTCTCTGGTAAAATGGTTAATGAGGGCCATTGTTGTGAAACTTTTTTTTCGTGGTGTTTCTGTGTTTTTTTTTTATCCTGTTATTCTAGTTTTATTAATGGAGGCATCTGACAGTTGCCTCTTAATTAGTATCATTAGGGCTTGGTGTCAGCCAGTGTCATTTTATGTCACTACAAAGCTGACATAAACCATTTGCCACTATTACCCCAGTTCCCAACACACCAGGGTTACTGGGAAGAGCCAGTTACCTTCAGAAGTAGGACCATGTAATGTGATTGTTTGCTTCTGGGGTGGCTGCAGGCTGGTATTTTTAGGGTGGGAAATGTCCAATTATCCCACGTTGTTTTTTTTTTTTTATCCTTTATTTATTTATCCTATTATTCCCAGTGGGAGGCAATATAAACCCCAATAACCATTGGAAAAAATTTAAGAGGTGCAGCTCACAAATGAACACCTGCTCACATACCCATGCACTTGGGGGGAAACTGCTGAGTAAAACTTATTAAAATTTAAAAAGAACAAATTATCAGTAAAAAATGATGTGGGATCCCCTCCATTTTTCATAAGCAGCCAATGTAAAATTGACAGCTGCAGCTTGATACTATGAGGATAGGAAGATCCATGGATATTGGCCCTTTCCCATCCTAAAAACACCTGCCCACATTTGCCTCAGATGTGGATCATCATAGTAGATTGGCTGCCTTCTGACAGTAACCTGGCTCTGTACCTCTGGAGCATTGGGTGCAGGGTATTTCACATAATAGATTTACAGGTAATGGAATATCCAATGAATTACCTGCTGGATTCCCGTAGTTCAACAACCCAAGTGACTGCGCTGAGCCTCTTATTCAGTTATCAGGATTTTATTTCTTGAAAAGGAAAACGCGTCTCGAAAAAATCCTGATAACTGAATAAGAGGCTCAGCACAGTCACTTCGGTTGTTGAACTACGGGAATCCAGCGGTAATTCATTGGTATTCCATTACCTACATATCTATGTACCTAGCTCCACAGAGGTTCCAGGGCTTTACAACCAGACAGCAGCGATCCTCACCACCACTTCAATTAACTGAAGGCTCTTCTGAGTGCTGTGCCTCTTCCTGCACAACTCATTAAGGTTAGTGTATAGGAGACCGCAAAACAGAAAAATTTCTCTAAAATATAACTTTTAATTCACAAAATTCTAAAATAGTAGCTCTCAGCAATATATGCAACAACTATAAATATAAATACACCCTAGGACATTAAATAGGCTGGAAAGAGCATATATACACAGTTCTATCTCTCTAGTATATAGGAGATTATATACTAACTGCTATATCCAAGTCGCAGTACTTATGCTAGGGAACGCTTTCTCTCTTTTTTTCTATTACATAATAGATTTACTAACAATCTATATTTTCAGGAGAGATCTGTCTTGAGAACATTGGAACCGGTTGATTACCATCAAATCTGTGGATAAAAAGGGTGCATTTGTGATTATGAATTTTGGTAACTATGAAGTGAAACTCCTGAGACAGTTGGGAGATACAGAAGTTTATGAATGTCTCTGGCGGGATCCAAAGTTTGAAATTTAGAAGGAAATTGATTTGGTGGTGGACAGAACTTTTGAAGAAATAGTGATCTAAGCTAAGGAAATTTTTGAAAGTTAGCTCTCCAATTACACCTGTACTACATACCCTCCCTAAAATACATAAAAACTTACAGTGAGTACCAATAGTGTTTTTCTGGATACAGTTCTGAGACCATTTGCCACGACTGCATCCTCCATCAAAGATACTTCCAAGTTTTTGGCTAAATTACAGTCTATTGAGATTCTAAAAAAATTCTTACTAGTGTCATTTGATGTAATATCTTTGTATTCCTCTTTTGAACATAACTTGGGTTTATGTGCTATTGGATTGACACTTTCCAGTGCAGAATCTGCTTCTGAATGTAGCAACTTGGCCCTATCCCTACTCGGAATTGTCCTGATGAGGAATTATTTTCTCATCGATGATAATTACTATCAACAATTACAGGTTACACCAAATATTGCCCCCACTTATGCTAATAATATTTGAGGAGGAGTGGATACATAGGTCTCTTTATGTGAATTATATGATGTGCTTGTTGTGTTATATTGATGACATTTTCCTGATATTGACTGGGATGTGTAATGAGCTTGAAGAATTCCATGAATATTTGAATAGTTACTGTATGATAAACCTTCAGTTAACTAAAGTTGTTTCTAATTCCACACTACAATTCTTAGATACACAGGTACAGTATATACACAGAAGGGTACAATTGAGACACATATTTTTGTGAAAAGTACAAACATAAATAATCTCCTATACTATAACAGTCATAATCCGAAGCATATAATTGACTCATTACCATGGAGCAAGTTACTACGAGTTAGATGGGTTGTGTCAGATGACACTAAGTTAGATTGGAGAATGGATGAAATGTGTCAAAAATTTCTTGATCAAGGATATCCCAGACCATTGTTGGATCAACATCTAGCTCTCGTCTAAAGAAAGTACATAGGTCTGAAACTCTAGAAAGGGGGAGAATTAGGGAAGTCAGTAGGAAAATTCTCTTAATGAGTTCTTTTGGTAACCATAGTCATGATATTGGTAAGGCATTATGAGAACTGGAATTTTTTAACATCTAATTTTGCACATATTGCGGAATTCCATGAATCACCACTCTTACAGGAGAAAAATAAATCTAATGGATTGGCTGGTCCATTCAGATATTACATCTAACGAAATTAGCTTCAGTAAACAAAAGGTACAAGTGCTGTCAGGACTGAAAAGGCTGCCTTTATCTGTAATATTGCAAAATATGGAAAGAACAAATGCCACAAAGAATGCCTGCACACCCACGTGTGTTACTGTAAGTAATTGAAATCTTGTTAGAGATAAGATCTCCTTTACTGTCAGAGTAAAGGATAAGCTCACTCCCTAGAACAGAGGTGGCATACCTGGCACTCAGGGCCATCTCTGCTGGCCCGCATGCAAGTCTGGCCACTCGTTGGGTTCCTGCACTGTCAACCGGACGCCGCGCCGCGAGTGCTCGGCGTCCGGGTCTAGTGTCGGACCTGGGGCCTTCGGCATGCTCCAGGTTTAACACAGCGGGGCCCGCCGCGGACCAGCAGCGCTGAGGGTCCGCGGCAGCCCCATGCGCTCGGCTGGGCAGCGACGCGATGTAGTTACATCATCACGCCGCTGCCTGTCCTTGGTCGCACAGCCGTCATAGGCCGTGCGCCCGAGGAGGTGCCGGAGGAGCGTACCGCGCTGGGAAAGAAGAGGACAAAAGAGGAGTGCGCGGCTGGGAAAGAGGTAAGGTGAGTATAATAGTGTTATTATTTTTATTTGTGCTGTCTATATACTGGCATGGTGGGGAGAGTGCTGGCTATATACTGTCATGGTGGGGAGAGTGCTGGCTGTATACTGGCATGTAGGGGAGAGTGCTGGCTATATACAGTCATGGTGGGGAGAGTGCTGGCTATATACTGGCATGGTGGGGAGAGTGCTGGCTATATACTGGCATGGCGGGGAGAGTGCTGGCTATATACTGGCATGGTGGGGAGAGTGCTGGCTATATACTGGCATGGTGGGGAGAGTGCTGGCTATATACTAGCATGGTGGGGAGAGTGCTGGCTATATACTGGCATGGTGGGGAGAGTGCTGGCTATATACTGACATGGTGGGGAGAGTGCTGGCTATATACTGACATGGTGGGGAGAGTGCTGGCTATATACTGACATGGTGGGGAGAGTGCTGGCTATATACTGGCATGGTGGGGAGAGTGCTGGCTATATACTGGCATGGTAGGGGAGAGTGCTGGCTATATACTGGCATGGTGGGGAGAGTGCTGGCTATATACTGACATGGTGGGGAGAGTGCTGGCTATATACTGGCATGGTGGGGAGAGTGCTGGCTATATACTGGCATGGTGGGAGAGTGCTGGCTATATACTGGCATGGTGGGGAGAGTGATGGCTATATACTGGCATGGTGGGGAGAGTGCTGGCTATATACTGGCATGGTGGGGAGAGTGCTGGCTGTATACTGGCATGGTGGGGAGAGTGCTGGCTATATACTGGCATGGTGGGGAGAGTGCTGGCTATATACTGGCATGGTGAGGAGAGTGCTGGCTATATACTGGCATGGTGGAGAGAGTGCTGGCTATATACTGGCATGGTGGGGAGAGTGCTGGCTATATACTGGCATGGTGGGGAGAGTGCTGGCTATATACGGACATGGTGGGGAGAGTGCTGGCTATATACTGGCATGGTGGGGAGAGTGCTGGCTATATACTGGCAGTGGGGAGTGCTGGCTATATACTGGCATGGTGGGGAGAGTGCTGGCTATATACTGGCATGGTGGGGAGAGTGCTGGCTATATACTGACATGGTGGGGAGAGTGCTGGCTATATACTGGCATGGTGGGGAGAGTGCTGGCTATATACTGGCATGGTGGGGGGAGTGCTGGCTATATACTGGCATGTAGGGGAGAGTGTTGGCTATATACTGACATGACGGGGATAGTGATGGCTGTATACTACATGGTGGGAGAGTGCTGGCTATATACTGGCATGGTGGTTAGAGTGATGGCTATATACTGGCATGGTGGGAGAGTGCTGGCTGTATACTGGCTGGTGGGGAGAGTGATGGCTATATTACATGGCATGGGTTTTTGGGGGAGAGTGCTGGCTATATAATGGCTGGTGGGGGAAGCAGTAATTTTTTTTTTTTTTTTTCTTATTATTAGTGGGGAAGTGGGGGGAGAGCTATTTTTATACTGGCAGTGTGGAGAGCTATCTATATACTGTCAGTGGGGAGAGCTATCTATATACTGTCAGTGGGAAGTGCTATCTATATACTGGCAGTGGGGAGAGCTATCTATATACTGGCATGGTGGGGAGAGTGCTGGCTATATACTAGCATGGTGGGGAGAGTGCTGGCAAAATACTGACATGGTGGGGAGAGTGATGGCTGTATACTACATGGTGGGGAGAGTGATGGCTATATACTGGCATGGTGGGGAGAGTGCTGGCTATATAATGGCTGGTGGGGAGAGCTATCTATATACTGGCAGTGGGGAGAGCTATTTTTATACTGGCAGTGTGGAGAGCTATCTATATACTGTCAGTGGGGAGAGCTATCTATATACTGTCAGTGGGGAGTGCTATCTATATACTGGCAGTGGGGAGTGCTATCTATATACTGGCAGTGGGGAGAGCTATTTTTATACTGGCAGTGGGGTGAACTATTTTTATACTGGCAGTGGGGAGAGCTATTTTTATACTGGCAGTGGGGAGAGCTATCTATATACTGGCAGTGGGGAGAGCTATCTATATACTGGCAGTGGGGAGTGCTATCTATATACTGCCAGTGGGGAGTGCTGGCTGGCTATATACTGCCAGTGGGGAGTGCTGGATGGCTATATACTGGCAGTGGGGAGTGCTAGCTGGCTATATATACTGGCAGTGTGGAGTGCTGGCTGGCTATATACTGTCATTGGGGAGTGCTGGCCTGCTAAATACTGGCAGTGGGGAGTGCTGGCTGGCTATATACTGGCAGTGGGGAGTGCTGGCTGGCTATATACTGCCTGTTGAGAGTGCTGGCTGGCTATATACTGGCAGTGGAGACTGCTGGCTGGCTATATACTGCCTGTGGCGCCTGCTCGATGACTATATACTGGCAGTGGGGACTGCTAGATGACTATATACTGGCAGTGGGGACTGCTGGCTGGCTATATACTGCCTGTGGGGACTGATGGCTGGCTATATACTGCCTGTGGGGACTGATGGCTGACTATATACTGTCTGTGGGGACTGCTGGCTGTCTATATACTGCCAGTGGGGACTGCTGGCTGGCTATATACTGGTAGTGGGGAGTGCTGGCTGGCTATATACTGCCTGTGGAGAGTGCTGGATGGCTATATACTGGCTGTGGGGAGTGCTGGCTATATACTGGCTGTGGGGAGTGCTGGCTGGCTATATGCTGGCTGTGGGGAGCTATCTATATACTGCCTGAGGGGAGCTATCTATATACTGCCTGAGGGGAGCTAACTATTGCCTGAAGAGAGCTATCTACTCTCTGTGGGAGCTATATACTGGGTGAAGGGGGACATCTACTGCCTGTGGGGAGCTGTATACTGCCTGTGGGGACCTATATCCATATACCTATCTGCCTGAAGGGACCTATATCTTTATACCTGCTTACCTGAGGAGACATATATCTATATACCTGCCTAATTGAGGGGACCTATACACCTACCTAACTGAGGGGACTTATATACCTGTAAGTAAGGAGTTGCTGGAAAAGTGAGGATTCTAAGATATTTGTGTCTAAATCTGCAGGCATGAGAGTTGGTTGGGAGAAGTCAGCATGAAGGTGTGAACCGGATGGAGAAGAAACCGGAATGTGAATGACTCATTGGAGAAACGTCACCTGTGAGTCACTAAATGTGCCTGAATTGTAATCTCTTATATGTGTGCAAAGTGTAATGGTTTATATTCAGTAATGGTGTGGTGGTATTATTCAGTCACTTTGTGGTGGTGATATGAGGTCATTGTGTGGCGGTATTATTCAGTCACTTTGTGGTGGTGATACGTGGCGGTATTATTCAGTCACTATGTGGTCGTGGTGTTGTATTAATCAGTCAACTGTCTGCTGAGCACCTGTGTACACTGCTATCTACCACAATATGGTCACTGTATGGTGGAAATATGGCAGAGGGATGGACTAAGCGGCCGTCACATCCCTCGTATTAATTGTTGTGTGGCCCCGCTTCCCGACGTCACCTTCCTGCTTCGTGCCGACGTCGGTGGCACTTTGCAGTAACTAAGGTATTTTTCGGTCACAGTTTTGGCACTCGGTCTCCAAAAGGTTCGCCATCACTGCCCTAGAAGTTGATTATGCTAATAACGGCTGTAGAACCACCCACACCCTGACGCGACAGAGTGAGTGCAAACTGCCTGTGAGTCATTGAAACAGCCTAGTGAAAAAACCCTTTTAATCTTCCATTGAGTGGGAAGAAATTCAGTATTGGAGGTACATATCCTCGTATGTGATAGATGAGAGAACATATTTATAAACATAAGACCACTATTTGTAAAAAAGATGTTGGATCTTCCTATACCTAAACATTTTGATGAAAAGGGCACTCTATTTCACAGTTGAAATTTAAGGTTATTGATTCAGTTTCACCCTTAAAACGGGGAGGTCATCATGAGGCGGTACTATGGAAAAAGGAACTCAGGTGGATACATACCATACAAACTTCACATTCTAATGGACTCAATATTTAGTTCAGTTTGAGAAGCTGATTGTTCTTATGTGGTATTATCCTTCCGATTATGTTTTTAATTTAATCTTTTATATTCTTTCCAAATGGAATACTGAATTTATATATCTTCACCATAGAGGATTTTTTTTCTGCCCTGTATTTTTTTGTAAAAAAAGTTTATTTTGTATTATTGGTATACTTCATAAAGTGAATAAAGTGAGTATAATTTATTTTTCTTTGTGTTATTATGTTTTAATATACTGTTCATAATCTTAGTATAATATTGATGGGTTGTGATATATATATATATATATATACACAATAACATCCCACTTAGCTCTTTATACATTGCTTCATTGTATTTTTCCTTTGTTTTTAGCACTCTACCTGGTGTCCCGTTCCTCCGCGTTCCATCTGTGCTTGTTCTTCATGACACTGTATGGGAGTTTGCGTGGCTAAGTTCTTTCTGTGCATGCTCCCATTCTTTGCCAGTGCCAGGTTTGTTTTCCTCTGGCTTCTGCACATGTCTATGCGTCACTTTCGGTCACTGTCTCCGCAAGTGGTTTCGCACAGCGTTTGCATGCACATTTGGAGAGGGATAGTGCAGCACACAGGTGAGTATTATCTTTTTCTTATGGTTTAGAGTATATAAGATACAGAAGTGCCACTGATTTATATGCTATGTGTAAGGGTGCTCTGTCACCCGAAATGTGTCAGCCATGACTTGGTATATTGTGAGGATGCTGGCTTATTAATCGGTTCCAATAAAGCCTTTACATTTTAATGGCTGGGATTTTTTCATCTGATTGCTGTTTCATCCTTCCAGTGTTTCTAGAGTAATCCTAGTGTATGTAAACTTTTGACTTTGCAGAAAGTAATACAAATGCCTTAAAAATTCTCTTTCTCTCATCATTTTGGCATTTAACATATATTAATAATTTTGGTTCCTAATTGACCTAAAACGGGTAAAGTTTATTCTGATTTCATGTCAGATAGTGAGAAAAACATGTATATGTGTCTTATATTTAGTGTATATAAACTTCTGGTTTCAACTGTATCAGTTTCAATTGATTTTCGTATCTGCATTCTCCCAACCCTATCTGTTAAACTTATTAAATAAATCTGCCAAATTGCTTTATCCTTAACTCAGTGAGTGTGTATTAAGCATAGGCAGGTGTTTCCCGAGTCAACTCCTGGAAGAAAAGAAATTCCCTCCTACATACCTGGAGTGCTAATAACAAGATTCCGTGGTGGCATTGTGCCATAATAAGAATTACAAGACACCTTGGTCAAGTAGGTGGGCACAAACAGGTGTTACATTATTTTGAATGGGCAGCAGTATTCCAAAAATTTTACAAATAAATTAGTGGACATCCTTTTTAAGAGCTTGTGCACACTACCCTATGGTGCAGAGCCATAATACAGCAAACATACAGGTTTTTGAATGGTAAGATAGTAAGTTACAAATGTTTCAGTGGTTTGGCATAGAGCACATAAAAAACGTGCAAGGAGAAGTAGACAGAAGACACAATTTGTTAAATTGAAAGGCACTTTAGATCACATTAGACACAAAGGCGACATATATGAACTTTGCACCAACACGCCAGCTTTAAATTGCTTTAGCTCAGTATAGCATGCGCCAGTATGAACCTGTCCTACTCCGGTTCATACATTCTGCGCATCGTAGGTGGATCACAGGGTAATGTTGGCGCGAAGCCTAAATGTGCTGCATTGTAAGCGCAATGGTTGGTGCGCTAGAAGAGACTGTATAGAATTCCTGACAGCTCGGGCCACGCTGACTAATGTTATTTATCAAACTATATAAAATTAATTTTAAATAATTTTAAAACGAGACAAAATTAATCTTCACTCATATAATATTACATTTTTGAAAAATGTAATAACATAAAATTTAAAAACCAATACAGCATCTACCATAAATCCCATTCTCGATTGGGTATTTCCAGAGTTATCGTATTATTATCGGTGATTACAAACCCATCACAGAAGGCTAGAAATAAAAGAAAAGCCATTAGAATAGCATGTCTTGCTTGGTGCATCATAGGTCCCAGCGAGACCTGTTGTGTGCCGGTATGTAGAGTAAAGGCTCAATGCAGCAAAATTAAACGTCAACGCTGATCACGTCTGATTAAAAAATGTTTTCATTTAATGTAGCAAAAACGAAAAATAAAAATAAAATAATAATAATAATAATAATAATAATAATAATAATAATAGGTATGTATATATCCCCCCCAGAAAAAAAGTAGCCAGGTAGGTACAGTATATAGGCCAGCACGGTAAATATTAAGTTATATAGGTCCCCCAGTAGGTAAGTAGGTACACAGGGTCACACTTTAGGTAGGTATATAGCCACTTTCAGTAGCTAGGAAGGTATATAGGACCCCCAAATAGGTAGGTATATATCTCCACCCAGTGGATTATAGGCTCCACCCAGTGGGTTATAGGACCCGCCAGTATGTAGGTAGATCTGTAGGCCCTAAAAATAAAAAATAAATTACAGTAATCACCTCTCCCCAATACCCTGATGAAGCACTCCCTGCTCCCAGTACCCTTGCACAGGCAGCGTGATGTCATTATGCTGTGCAAGCTGCATGATGACATTCTCATGCTATCTGTGCAGTATACTTTGGTGAGTGACAAGCAAGCTTGTGGCCCACCATATTACTCCATGGAACAGAAAGCTCTTGCTCCATGCTCCAAAGTAGCCTTTAAGTGTATGTGCATCCAGAGGACGTGCATACAGTTGAAAAGACCCGGATAAAATTGTCTAGCAATGCCCCTGATACTGCATATATATGGTCAGAGAGATGGGAATAACCTTTTAAATGCTCATGCATGCGTGGAACTCCTATTGAAATAAGCAGAGAGTGATGCAAATGTGTGACCATGTTTCCGCTCTGCATGGAGAAGTTCAGGTGCCAATTCTAAAGATAAACATTTTAATATTATGATGGAAAATTTGTTTGCAGACTGGAAACATTTTGTATACTTTGGGGCACATTTTTCAATAGTGTCTAACTGTATGACACTTTTAAGTTAGACTAGATTGTCTTACAATGCGCCACATTTATCACAGTGTTGATAAATCTGGTGCAGGTTGCTACTGTCTAGTCTAAGCTTGTACCACAATTAAGTTGGCTTACTTTTAGGCCACAAACTGCAACAAAATTCTGGTGCATTTTTGTCAAATTTAAGCCACGTCCCTTTCCCCCTTAAACCACGCCCCTTTGTCAAGGCCACGCCCCCATTCTTGGACTAGGTGCTGACGTGTCTGAAACTGTCAAAAATACATAGTAAATGTAGTGAAAAGCTTGTAAGACGTTATTTTTGCCGCAAATTGTAACAGAATTCTGGTGCAACTGCCTTGATAAATGTGCCCCATTATATATTCAGGACATCAGAATAGGGGTCAGCTCTGTGGAAGATGCTGGGTCGAAGACTTCATAAAGTAGCTTTTTTACTATGGCAAAAGTTTAAAGCACATCTGATGCAAAAAGTACTGACATTTCACTGAGGCTTACATCAAAGTTAGGTACCTCCTTGGGCTGGACCGGCCTTGGGATGTGCAATATAAGCAGCTAAACAGGGCCATTCATTTGACAATATTATAAAACTTTGCCACTGACCCATATGGCTTGGGCACCCATGGGCTTAAACCTATTGAAGGGCTGCTACACAATACCTGATGTAGCTTCATTGCCTAGATCATCCATTTGGCAGTGTTATTCAGATGCTATATGGCTGTATTGTTTAGAAAGTATATGATGGAGGAGAGCAACCAAGTTGGTGAAAAGAATGAGTGAATTGCAGAACCAAAACCGGTTACCAAACTTGGACTTATTCAATCTCGAATCAAGACGGCTTTAAAATGAGCGATTTAATTGCCATATACAAATATGTAAAAGGACAGGACACAGATCTTTTGGTTGAACACTTAGGCCTGATCCTATGACAAGGGAACATCCTCTACGTCTGGAGAAAGAAGGTTTGTCTACTATATAGCGTAATGAGACTATGGAGCTCATTGCCACAAGAGGCTGTGATGGTAGAATCATTAAATAAGTTTAAGGTTATGTTCACACAGGAGCCCTCCTAGTCCCTAATGTAATTTGGCAACACTTGGTAGCTCCCATGGTGATTTTTCGGTGGCCCTTGCTGCAAGTTGTGGCTCCCTAACATTTGGACCCCAGAGTACGGAGCTAATTCTTTGATTGGCTGTTTTCCAACATATGCTTCCTCATTGTTGTTCACCTCGCTGACGCACCTAAAATAATACTACCCATTACTTTACTGATTTTTGTCGATGGCTGTTCTATGGTTCCTGCATGTTGCAGGATTTGTATTTGCATTCTTATGACTCTGCGTTGTTATTAGGGTACTTTATTGTGTTAATGTATCCTTCTTTACATCCTTGACAAATATATACGATGTACAACTGTGTTAATGTAACAACATGTCTACTTTGGTACTATGTACTGTCATGTGGATGTATGATTTGTATTGTTTTTTTGTATGTACACTAGATAATTTTACTAATAAAGTTTATTTTTGATAAAAAAAAAGGTATGTTCACATGGCGTAATTTCGGTGCGAATTTTGCCGCATATTTGCGCTCTAATACGGGTGAATTGCGCGCCAAAATTACGGTAATCCATAGTTCTCACAGAAAACTATGGATTACGTCTACTCTCCCCACTCGTATAATACGATCGTATTGTACGCGCGGGGAGATAAGTGACATGTCAATTATTCGCGCCAAATGAATGTCAATGGTGCTGGCGGGCTGCTGGCCCCGCCCGTGCCGCGGGAGTATGCGTGTATTGGCGCGAGCTCCCGAAAGACACAATGTACTGCAGCACGGACTGTACACGCCGCAGTACATCGTGTGAACATAGCCTAAGAGGGGTTCAGATGCCCTTTTTTGTAACCCACATAAAGTGTAAATGTGCAATAAATAGTGCTAAATACAGGCAATAGGTGAAAATAAAAAACACTGAAATATATAAAGGATATTCAAATATTTAATAGTTTACGACCCGGCAGTATGTATGAAGAGTGCTATGCGGCAAACATTGGCAAAATTTGTCACTGCCATGGTATGGATTTGTTTGACAGTTTCGTGCCAAACTTTGGCGCAATTTTGGCGCATTCTAGAGCGTTGTTTCTGGTGCACAATGCGCCAAGTTTTAGCATACGACTTTTCATACATCTTTAGAACAGGCTATGAAGGTTTTTTGTCGCCAGAAAACTGGGCAGAACACGGCCCAGCCCCATTCATACATGTCGACCGAAATCTTTTGCAATATATTGTATTCAAATATATGATTTATTCTCGATAATTTATGATGCTTATCGTTCTTTCTTCCATTCCTTAAAGAGAACCTCATAGTTTATGCCCCCACTCTGTCCCTTATTCTGTAAGATGCTGTAGTTTTCGTGTATTTAATGCTCAAATCTGCAGTTTTCAGCCAGAAGAGTCATACGAAGAGTCATTCAAAGAGTCAGTTTTTTTCAAACCCCGTCCACCTGATGCTAGCCACGCCCACCTCAACTGATAAACCTATGACTTTGAATAGGTAGAAACATGTGAATAACTGTCAGTGGGCGGGACTAGCCTTTGGTGGGTGGGGCTTACACCTGCTCATGAATAAGGTTTGAGGGATAAATGCTCTAAAACTGCTGCATCTTACATAATAAGGGGCACAGTGTGGGAAACGCAGGTCTGTCGCTTTGCTTGTGCTGGGCCTCAGCAAGGGGGGGCATAATCTATGTGACAGGTTCCCTTTAAAAGACATATACAATGCTTTTTCTAAAGGCTCTGTAGCAGCTGTGGAAACCTTCTGGAAGTCAGCATTTCATGCTCCCAAGCGATTTTAGCAGTCTGCACGCTCAGGACTGTAGCTTTGGACATAAAGGGTTAAATACGACCCTATAGGATGCATTGTCCAGGCCCAAAGACCCATTTTTAACCCTTCACTTCCTGAATACATGATCAATTGCACTTGTATTGTCAGCCTGACAGCTCGTTCCAACAGACCAGTAAAAATATGGTGACTTCCATTTACGGACCGCCAGATGGGCAATGATATCGGCTTGATTGACGGCCATATGCTGAGGGGTCAGTTTTGAAGCAGCAGTGAATGCCGCAGGTCGGGGCTGGAGCACAGTACCAGAGCAGTATGTGTTTGTAAGCGAGTCTGCTGTTTTACTTGTGCGTCTTAATAGACCAAAAGGACAAAAAAAAAGCGACTCCGTCTGAATATATAATGTGCTTTGGATATTGATGATGGGGAGGGATGGGGGGAATTGCAGACACTGTAGCTGTTGCATGCAACCATTATGACATCAGAGGAAAGAGGGGGGGGGGGGGGGGGGCCCCAAAGGGCCAAGAAAAAAATTTTAGTTTAAAACCTTTCAGGGGGTTTGTTGGGGACAAAAAACCTTTTGAAAAAAAGGGAGTTTTTATTTTTTGATATTGTGGTAACAAGGGGCCTTCCAAGTTTTTTTAACCCCGGGGCATTTTAAGATTTAAAGGGGTTCCCCAAGCAGGGAATTTTGGGGTAGGAAAGGATCAAGGGAAAAAAAATGCCCAATAGGAAACCGGTTAGTTTTCCCAATTGGTCAAGTTAAATAGGACAAATTTTAAAGGGACTAGGGGGTAAAAACCCAGGGGAAGGGGGCCTTGCGGCCCCTTTTAAATTTTTTGACCCCCCATGTTTAACCTTTAACCACGTCCCTTTTTTCATTTCAAAATTTAAAATTTCCCGCAGGGGTTTCAGCAGGGGGGGGGAAAAAAGGGGGAAAATTCCAGACAATTTTACCCTTGGCCCGCCTTTCCTTTGGGACGAATTGCAAAACCCGAAAAAATATCCGGGGTATTTCGGGCCCATGGGGGGGCTTTTTTTGGGGTTTTCCCAAAGTCTTTTTTGGGGGGGAATCCGGGAAAGAAAGCGGTTTTTTCTTTTTTACCCCTGAATGACTTTTACTTTTTTGAAAATCCCCCTTTTAAACCCCCGGGGAACCTAACCCGGGGGCCCAATTTCCTAGATGAAATTGAACCCCCCCTCCCCCCCTGACAAATTCCCCCCCTTTTTCCTCCAGGCCCCCCCCACCCCCCCCCCCTTTTTAAATTGGCTCCATCTAGATAATAATCTTTCCCAAACAAATTCCCCAACCCCAAAGAAAACCCCAAAATTTCCCTTTTTAAACAAATTTTTTGAGGGAACAGCCCTTTTTTCTATTCAATACAATAAATTTGAAAAAAAATTTCCAAAAATTTCGGGTTTTTTAAGAATTATGAGACAGAGAAATTTTTATTCCCTACAATTTTAATTGAAAGAAAATGCCCAACAAATTCCTTAGTTCATGGGGTATTAAGTTGAAAAAAGGGCCCACGTGTCCATCAATTTTAAAAACCAAGGGGGGGGGAAAATTGTGGGTGAGTGAAAAGGGGGACAAGGACTTTAACCCCACCCACCCCCCCAAGGGTTTAATCCCCTAAAACCCCACAAGGCAAAAACCCAATCTGCTCCACTGGAGCCCCCATTCTCTGCCCCAAAGAGCCCCCACCAGCGGGACCCCCAAAAATTTTTCAAAGTTACTAGCATTAATTTTTTCTTTTTTTCAGGTAGGTATCAAACCCTTTCTTAAAACCCGTCTCCCTTTTCCCTGCTGTGACCAGCCCCTAAAGGGGCTATTCCCACGATTCACATTTTCCCCCTTAAACAGTGAAAAAACGCTCTTCTCCTCTGGAGTTTGGAATTTTTTTTTTCTCTAGTCAAAGGGAATGCCCCCTTTGTCTTTTGGGGGGGCCTTAAACTTGAAAAAAATTTTTTCCAATTTTTTGTTTGGGAAAACCATTTTATATATTTATAAAAAAATTAATCATGTCCCCCGAAGCTGTTTTTTTCTCAAGAAAAAATTTAATTTCCCAAATTCTCCCTACCCTCTCCTCATAACAAAAGATGTTTCCTTTCCCCTTTAAAAATTTGGGTTTTTGCCGTCTTTGTACTTCTCTAGCCCCAAATTTAAAATCTCTTTTAAAAAAGGGGGCCCAAAAAATTTAAAACAGCATTTTTCCGGGTGAGGCCACCCCCAATTTTTGCTTTGTACAGCGGTGGGAATTTTACCCCCTTGGGTCCGCGGTCCCCCCTTTTTTTAAATTTCCCCCCCCAATACCCTTACTTGCCTTAGAGGAAAATTCTGGGATTACGGGTGTTTGGGGTTTTGGGGGAAAAAGGAGTCAAACAAAATTTTACAAAACTTTTTTAGGTTGAAATTTCTTGGGGGGCCCAGGTTTGTGAGACCACCCCATAAAAGGAGCGAGAAATGAACTGGATTGGGTGTTTTTTTAATTCCATTCAGTTCTCCCTAGGGAGCCGAGCTTGTGGTGTATAGATTCATAAAAATTTTTAAAAGTAATTTTTGGGCTTTTTGGGATTCGGGTCAGGGCCCAAAATTCACCCAATGCAAAAAAATTTCCCGGGTTTGTTCTGAATGAATATTTGGTGAAAATCAGCAAAAAAGCCCATTCAAAACCCAAAATTCCAAAAACCCCAAAAATTTAGGGCTAGAGCTTTAAAAACCCGGTTTTTTTAAATTTGGTTGACGTTTTTTAAAGGGGAAAGGGCGGTCAGAGGGTTTATGCTGCACTATCTGAAAGCAGGATATGAAGAAAATAATTTTATTTTATTAAAAAAAGGGAGAGAAGCTGAGCTCTGTGTTTATATAGGGTTTTTTGGGATAGAGGAGAGAAGCTGGCTCGGGTGAAATATGGGTTTATAAAATTAGTAACTTTCCTCTAATAACCCTACTATTAAAATCAGCCTTTTCCTCTATCTTTAAAACCCAAATATTTCATAGAGCCCCGTTCTTTTCCCTCTATCATAAAAAACCCTTTTAAATTAAACAAAAACTCGCTCCTCTACCTCTATTATTTTTAATTTATAATCAAGAGTCAGTTTTCCCTCCTCTATAAATTTTAAACCTATTCCCCCAGAGCCATTTCCCCCTCTCCCTATCTTATAACCTTTTTTATCCAGAGCCAGTCTTTTTCCTTTTCCCTAAAAACCCTATATATCACAAAGTTTCAGCTTCTCTCCTCTATAATATAACCTATATATCACAGAACTCAGCTTCTCTCCTCTATCATATGACCCTATATACCACAGAGCTCAGGTTCTCTCCTCTGTCATATAACCCTATATATAACAGAGCTCAGCTCCTCTCCTCTATCATATAGCCCTATATATCACAGAGCTTAGCTTCTCTCCCTCTATCATATAACCCTATATATCACAGAGCTCAGATTCTCTCCTCTATATTAGCCCTATATATCACGAGCTTAGCTTCTTCTCCTCTATCATATAACCTATATATCAACACAGCTCAACTTCTCTCCTTGTATTGTATCTTGCTCCCAGTTAGAGCAGCATAAACCACCAGACAGGTTCCTTTTAACTTATTGGTCTGAAATCTGTTCTCGCCTGACATCACATCTTTCAATACAAGATTACATAAGGATATTCTAATGTGAGTTGAACCATAAGTGACATCAGAAATTATGTCAATGCGCGAGCACCATTGGACCCAAGGTGATGGGGACCAGTATGTTAAGCTCTACAGACCATTTACAAAAACCCTAACCCTAGATTCAATTTAGGGCTAGGGTTATGGTCACAGTCAGGACTAGGGTTGGGTTTATGGTTAGGTTCAGAGTGAAATATTTGGTTGCACCAAAACTGCATTTTTTGACAAGTTCGGTTGAACGTGTGCCGAACCAAATAGGGACTAATTTGAGCAACGCACTTGAAGAGACTTTATAAAAATCTAAGCTATCCAAATAATGCCCAAATCTGTCATTTTGTATATACTATGTGGTAAACCTACACACAAGCTTTTCGATGCATAGAGAGGACTCTTACGTCTGGTGATAAAATGGAGGGGACTCTTAGGACTCATTCATCAGCAAGCAATGCACAGCCGGTTAGCGGGCTTATAGCAGGAAAATGCAAATGTGTAGATAGATAAAAATTACATATTCAGAATCAGCATTTTTAATCTATGTACCAGTTACTGTAGTTCGGGGGATTATTGTAGGTGCAAAAGTCTTTTTAAGTATACAGTACAGTAGATCTTTAGTCCCCTGCATGTCTTGTTGAGCACTCTGATTTTTCTTTCTGTCATCTGAGAGAAGGGGTTAGCTAAATAAGGCCTATAGTGAGGCTATCAATCTGTCTTAAAGGGGTATTCCCATCTGGCATTTATACTGGCAGGGTCGAGTCTTTGCCAGCCATGCAATTGTGGCTCTGCGCGTTCACATCTTGGGAGCTATGGTAAAAAGAGAGTGTCGTCCAATCCTTTTCTCCCTGTAGTCGGCACAGATCCAGGTCGGTCAGTGAAAATGCCAGATGGGAATTCTGCTGCAGCTGTAACTTATTTCCTAACCCTTTTTCCTGGAGTCTATTATGAAAGGTTGCATACAGGTCATAATACCCCATATAATTCTATAATTATAATCTTGTGCTCATAATCTCTTTAAACTGAAAGGGTTGCTTCCATCTCACACATTTATGATATTACAATAGGATAGACCAAGAATTTCTGATAGGTGTGGACCTGTGTATGTCTTGAGAGTGAGCTGCATGCAGAAAGTAGAGATGATCGTGCACTCTCCATTCTGTTCTACTGGATTCCTGAGCAAGTACCTAGAACGCCCATTGAAATGAAAAGAGGGTCCTACGTATGATGGCCATCTCTTCATTCTGCACCTGTCAAACATTTGTGACATATCTTATCATAATGCCATAAATGTCTGAGACTGGAAAAACCCTTTAATAAGAGCTGTATACGTTCATATTCAGTGAGCTCCCCCTAGAGGTGCCAGCTGACAGATTTTACTTTTTCATTTAGACTAGGTGGCCACTTTTTCTGATTTCGCATTCTACTATTACCCAACTGCACTACTGTTAGGGTGGCCAAGAGAATTTCACTTATAAAGGTTATAATAAGCAAAGGCGTGAGTGTAAGAAAGGGTGCTATTTCTATTCTCTTTAATACTTTTTAATAGTATATTAACTAGGACAAGTTCAAGAATGAGAATATTCTGGTATACTCATGTAATTAACTGTTTCTTGTTAATTTTAGTGGCTTTTGTGGAATAATATAATCCTAATAACATCAGTTTCTATACATTGAGAGAAAAATATGCCGGAGGTTCCCAAAGAAGGGACTCACTTCTCCACTGCCAGGGGTATATAACAAATGTCATTTTGGGCCAACATCCAGCTAATTTTCTCTCAACACAGATAAAAAATCTTAATAAATAATTTGACTACTCACCTGGTTGTATGAAATGCTCATCATAGTGTAACGCACAGGGGTAATGGATCCGCTGGACCACCGCAAGCGATGGGGAAAGCCCACACCAGGGAGCGGAGTCTAAGTAGAACCCGGTTTTCACCAGAGCCCGCCGCAAAGCGGGATGGACTTGCATCGGAGGGAGTCTACCAAGTCACTTTCACTGGTGGGACTTGCTTGCAGTGGCAGCCAAGGGTAAGCGTGGTACAAAATCAGGCGGTAGGACAGGGCAGGCGGCAGAGGTTCATGGACGAAAGACAGAAGCAAGGCGGTATGGTACACAGGAATCACAGACGAGGCAGAGAACGCTTTCACAGTAGGCTACGAGGGCATTAAAGATCTGGCGGAGAACTGCCGGAGGAGCCCCTGAATAGGGTTAGCGGCCGGCAACAGCCAATTACCGGCACGCTCGCCCTTTAAATCTGCAGAAGCCGGCGCGCATGCCCAAAGGAGCGGGTATGTGTGCACTGACCGGCACTAGGGCGCGGGGAGTCAGGAGCGCGGACGGGTAAGTAACTGGACTCCGAGGGACGAGTGCGACCACGGCCCAGCACACAGACCGCGGAGCCGCTCGTCCCCAGCACCGGGGAGACAGTAGCTGGATGGACGCGCTCACAGCCTGCCCCACGGGATGTGGCGCCGTCCGTTACACATAGCTTTGGATGAGACACTTTCATGTCACATAATTCATTTCAATCAAAGTATTCTCCATGTTTTCCACCTTCTAATGTCTAACTTGTTGGAGCAGTATGATGGTATGGGATTGTGTTTCAGGATTTGACCAGTGAAGCAAGATATCTTAATCTGGCATCACCTGGAACATGAGATCTTATGTGTTTCCACCTGTTAAATAACGCACCTTTTTCACCTAAAGGAGGTCAAGCTCTAGTATAGTACTGTAGCCTATCAGCAAGACTAAGGTTACATAGTAGGTGAATTCTTATCTCCATCTACAGTTCTTCTCACTCAATTATCAATCATATGTTATCAATATACCAAGATGATAATAAGATCAGCTCATTGAATTGCACTTGTGTAGACTTGTTTGGAAGGGATTGGGTTAAAGAGATATTGTATACTTTGGACAATAGATTATGTACCCTGAGCTTTTCTCTTTCTCTCCCTCTTTCTATTTTCTGCTTTGTCTAGCAGTTCTGCATGCCTCTAATTCAGGTGCCATCTGGGCACTGTCACGTCGAGCTTCGGTCTGCAGATTTTTGGCTGGGGAACTTCATGCCCTGCTGAGTAGGTGAAGCTGTGAAATATTAAGAGCTTCTCCAACATCCTGAGGATTCCCTGATCCCCTGTGATCCATCTGCTATAGGAGGAAATGTTTCTGACTTCCACCGAGGGAGTGTAGCTCATGTGGGGATGGATCATTATCTGTCAATCATCAATCATCCTTTAGCATAGTGCTACAGAAATCATGCTGAAGAAGAAAAGATAAAGGCTGACTCCACAAGGACGGAGAAGACCAGCAAGAAAGCTTCGCCTAAGAATCAAGAAACATAGCCGATGCATTGGTCAATGTTGTCTTGAAGGACATTTTACATCCAATTAATGATTCTTTTTATCTAATCTTTGCATCTTTTTGAGCGAAGCTCAAAATCTAAAGGTGCTTTCACAGAGAGCTTTTTTGGTGCGTTTTTTGATGCATTTTTTGTGCAGAAATGTACAGCATTGTTCCTTTCTGCACAAGAAATGCATTCAAAAACGCACCAGAAATACACAACAAATGCTCCATATGAAAGCACCCTAAGCTTTGCCCAGACCCCTCTCCCTCTTCAACAAATTTAAAACCCT